>PITA01015049.1:0-51426 GCA_004023965.1 Spilogale gracilis | reverse complement strand
TTACCCTAGTTCCCATTTGCTTTCCTTCTGCCACTGTCCTCCAGTTTGCCCCTCATGCACCGCAAGTAAGTGAGACCATGCGATACTTGACTTTCTCTTCTTGGCTTATTTCACTCAGCATAATCTCTTCCAGTCCAGTCCATGTTGCTACAAAAGTTGGGTATTCATCCTTTCTGACGGAGGCATAGTACTCCATTGTCTGATCCTCCTTTTGAAAGCCAGTGAAATTCCTGGATAAGAAACCTTCAAGATGGGGCATCTGGGTGGTTCACTTGGTTAAGCCACTGTCTTCAACTCAGATCATGATGCTGGAGTCCTGGGATCAAGTCCCACATCGGGCTCCCAGCTCTGCAGGGAGTCTCCTTCTCCCTCTGACCTTCTCCCTTATCATGCTCTCTCTCTCTCTCTCTCTCTCTCTCTCTCTCTCTCTCTCTCTCAAATAAATAAATAAAATCTTTAAAAAAAAAAAAAAAAGAAAGAAGAAACCTGCCAAGAGTAGGGTGCCTGGGTGGCTCAATCATTGAGCATCTGCCTTCAGCTCGGGTCCTGAGATTGAGCCCACATCAGGCTCCCTGCTCTGCAGGAAGACTACTTCTTCCCTTCCCACTCTCCTTGCTTGTATTCTCTCTCTCACTATCTGTCTGACAAATAAATAAATAAAATCTTAAGGAAAGAAAGAAGAAAGAAAGAAAGAAAGAAAAGAAACCTGCAAGAGGATGAGAAACCTTCATCTCCATGGCTCTCAGGGGCTTCACATTTTCCTGCTACCACATTTAGCATTTAGTAATTTGGTAAACACTTTTGGCTCAATAGTCTTAATGGATTATATTGTTTGGTGATGCTTATCTCAAGTAAGGAGTGCTTAAATAAACAAATGCTTAGTAATGTCTCTTGTTCTAAAGATTTCAGATTGCTCATTTGCCCTGAAACCTTACATCCTTGATAGGATCACTAAAAGTTATTAGCTTGCAAAAAAATTAATTTGCAATCACTACAAGCAAATGAACACATTGTCTCAGTTAGCCAAGTTTGGATTACATAATTATTATTAAGGAGGTCCAGAGACAATGACTTAGAGCCTTACCAGAAGTAAATAAAATGGGAAATGGCCATTTTCCATAGGAAATAATGAGGAATAGACAAACTGTATACCTCCACTATACTAAATGTTTTATTCATACATAGATAAATTATAAAAATGCTTGTTTCAACCCAATTATCATACACTTGATTGCCTGTCTCTAATTTATGCTCTCTTAATAATTTAAATAATCTTTTTATTTTGAAATAATTTTAAATTTACATAAAGATTGCAAAGACACTATTGAGAGTTCCTATACCACTTGTACCCAGGTCTCTCGGTTAACATTTTTTCAATTTCTATAGTATATTACTAAAAAATAAATATATAAGTCATAAGATTTTATAATTGGTTTTCTTGAAATATCTTTTCTATTCAAGGATCCAAACCAGGACACCACATTACATTTCATAATCACATTTCCTTAGGCTTTCAGGGTTATGAAAGTTTCGCAGATGTTCTTTGCTTTTAGTAAACTTGACAGTTTTGAGAGTACTAGTCAGGCATTTCTTAAAATGTCCCTCAATTTAGGATTCTCAGGTGTTTTTCTCATGATTATATTAGGCTTAAAGGTTTAGGAAGAAAGACCACAGAGATGAGGTACCATTCTTAGCACATCGCATGAAGGTAAGTGCTTGAACATTACTTATCACTCAAGGTAAGGTAGTGTGTCCTCCCTCTAAAGTTACTTCCTCTCCCTCCTTTTTTACTGTACTTTTTGAAAACAAGTTAGTAATCACATCTACTTATCAGGCAGGAAGGTATGTTTTGCTTCTGTGAGGTGGAAGTATCTACATAAATTATTAGGTAATATTTTTCATGAAAGATTTGTCTTTTCTCCAGTATTTATTTACTTATTCATTTTATACTTTACAGTATAATATAATACAGTTCTATTTATTTTTCTTCTCAAACTGTTCCAGCCTTGAGCATTAAAGAGTCCTTTGACATACCCCCTATCATTTAATTTTCTTCAGCACATCTTTAAGCACTACACAAAAGCTCCAAGTTCATCTTGTTTGCTTTCTGCCCTCACACATGCACACACACACACACACACACACAATAAATCATTGATTTCTCCAGGGGTCCCTGGTTCTCTTTATGAGGAATAGTATTATAAATCAAGATCTAGGTCTTGGGTTAGCTAATTGCTGGTGGGATATCATCACTTCTAAGCCCTCTCCAAAAATAGAGCAATCAAATATATGTATGTTTATTAAAATGTGAATGAGATAAAGGTGACACAGAAGGCATCATAGAAAAAGACCTTATTCCATGGAATAGACAATTGATATATCAGTAAAAAGAAAGAACTACTACTATGAACTGTGGGAAAGGAAGCATTAAATTACTATACCTAGCCCTATATCTTACAAAGATCCTTTAAAATCCCTCACTGATATTCTGTTCAATGAAAAATCAGGGGCTACACAATGTTGAAAAGATTAATTGGTTATTCAACAAACATTCATGGAGGGCCTACAAGAGTTAAGAAAGGAAAAAAAAAAAGGAACAAACTGCTCTAATGGAACTTGCATTTGAGGAGGCAGGGAGAATAAACAGAGATATCTTGTATGTGATGGTGATAATTGCAATAGAAATAAAAAAAGGAAGGAGACAATGGATTCTTTCTCTTTGTGGCAAAAGATTCTTATTTTATACAGGATATTCAAGGATCTAATGGGATCTTATTTGGGGAAAACCTGAAGGCAGTGTTGAGGTAAAAAATGCAGAGATATGTTGGGATATTGGTTTGGGAACTAGAAATGGAGAAGCAGAGAAGGAAAAACTGGGATGTTTCAGAGCAGTGTTAGGGCCAGTGTGGGAGGAACTGGGGTCAGTAACTGAGAGAGAACTCAAGCCATGCAGGATTTTGTAGTCCGACTTAAGACCCTGGGGTTTTATCTGAATGAGATAAGAGGTTCCTGAATGGATCTTGGCCAAAATTTGATCTGCCCTCTAAAAGAATTGTGTTGGCTGCTAGATGGAAAATAGTCTGTAGATAAGCAAACTAGACAATTATTATAACAACCAGGTGGGATATGACTGTACACTGGAGATGTTAATATGTGGTAGGAATATGAGTATATTTTTATGTTTTTAATGAATTAAATATATAATGTGATAGGAAGAGAATAATCAAGAATGGCTCTGAAATTTCAGGTCTGAACAATTAGAAGGGTAGAGTTGACATTTGCTGAGCTGGTTATACTGTAGGCAGAGTTGCTTATTACACAGTAGGAAGCAAGAAAAGCAGGATTCATGGGGTAGACATGATTAGACATTTAAGTAGACATATTGAAATTATGTTAGGATATATGTGATTGACTAATATTGTGCGGTACAGTTATAGTTCAACTATGGGCATGCTCATATACAGATGTTGCATAGAGGAAGAGACACTACAAATAAGATTAAGGAGGTACTGCTCAAAAACAAAGCCCAGAGCAGTTGGGGGCTTTAGAAATATCCTTAGATAATCACTTGTGCAAAGCTAAGCTCATTTGACATTATTCTTCTAGTAGTGCTGAACCTCAAAGAAGTGTCTCCCATTAACACTGAGTTATAAATATAAATAAGACCTATGCAGAGATGCCAGAGGAGGGGACAAAAAACCTACAAATTCAAATGATGTCCAGGTATTCTAAGAATCCAAACAAATACTAAACATTTCCCTAAGATCTTAGAATAATTGGGGAGAAAAAAATGTTTGAGCTCAAACATGAAATAGCCAAAGGGAAATAAAAGAGAGCTGGAAAGAGATAGTAAGAGAGGAAATATAAAGGATGGGAGAGGTCAGGAGAAATAAAACAGAAGAAGAAATAAGATCATAAAAGATAAGCCACATTAAAAGTAAAAATAATAAAATCTAATCTGCCAAAAACATTTTCAGGAACATGAATAACAGGTTTAAAAATACTGAGGAATACACCCAAGAGGGAATAATTAGTTAGAAGAAAATAATTGGTATGTAAATCAAACAGAAGAACACCTGGTTGGCTCAGTCCTTAAGGGGCTGCCTTTGACTCAGGTCATGATCTCAGAGTCCTGGGCTTAAGCCCTGCATTGGGCTCCCTGCTCAGTGGGAAGCCTGCTTCTCCCTCTCTCACTCCCTCTGCTATGTTCCCTCTCTGGCTATATTTCTCTCTGCCAAATAAATAAATTAATTTGATTAAATTAAAAATCAAACAGTGTTCACAAACACATAATTAATGTTCCCAAGAAAGGAAAAGGAACAAACCAAATAAAGTAAAATATTTAAAGACATTATTAGGGAAAAAAAGTCCTGAAATGAAGGAAGACATATATCTGGAATCTAGCTGTTGGGGGCGGCATGATCCGCCCCCCCCCCCCCGCCATGCTGCAAGCCCCAAAAACTTTGGTGGAGGTACCTGTGAATGTGGATAAAAGTCCTTCCAGGTTTTCCCTACCAAGAATCTGGGAAGCCACGTGCCCAGTGGGCCGGGGCAATATGTCCTTTGTGTCCCTGGGACGTGCACTTGGGCAAGCGCTCATCCAAGGCGTGGAGAGCCATGCCAATCCTTATGAAGCTTAATAATTGCAGGATTGTGGGGGCACAACATACTTACTTTAAAACTTAGTGAAATCTTTACTAACATAAATGGTTTAGATATTGCAACCTCCTGTTTGTGTGACCATTCATGCACTTTCCTATGCCGGGGGGAAATAAAACATTCTAATAAGATAAGGATTTGCAGGAACCATCTGTTGCTCAGGACATGCCTGCCTGTGATTGATCAGTCTATAGATTAGGATATAACAGACACATCCTGCTTTATTGTATGGACCCTTCAAAGAAATAGGCACATCCCGTTTCATTGTGTGAGACCCTCAAGGGCACAAGGCCCGTCCTGTTTTTGCAAGGACCCTCAAAAACACTATTGTCACTATTGTCACTCAAGATTGATGATCCATCACTTAAAGAAACTCTTTGATCATATGGTTTTCATCTGAAAAAATATGTAACTCTCTGCTATAAATAAAGAGCCCTGAGAACAGTGTTTTCAGGAGATCCCTACACCATCTTTGAAGTTTGGTCTCCTCACTTTGAAAATCGCCAACGCCTTCTCTCACCCTCGGATCCTAACTGTTGCTGGGGCTGGGCCCCGGCATTTAGGACCCAGGAAAATAGTATGTGAGATGTCTTAATAAAGTTATAAAGAAACAGAGGCAAGGCTGGGAAGATGGCAGAGTAAGAAGACTTAAAGCTCATCTCATCCCAAACAACTAAATAACATTCACATCAGCATAAATAATCCAGAAAATGACCTTATATAGACTATCAGAACAAATTCCACAACCAAAGGTAAATAAGAGGCCATCTCAAAGAGCTAGGAAAGGCAGAGACATTGTGGGGGCTAAATGAACCATGGCTGTCCATTGTGAAGAGGGAGCCTCAGGCATAGAGGTGGGGAGTAACAGACCATTACACCAGGGAGCCAACACAGGGAAGATGAATATTCATAAAGCAAGAGGGGCAGAAGTTCTTACAACAATGAGGCTTAAAGACTAGAATTTTTCCTTAAAAAAAGTCATGCCTCGCTCAATTGGTTAACATCTGCCTTTGACTCAAGTAATGATCCCAGTCTTGAGATCGAGTTCCACATTGGGATCCTTGCTCAGTAGGGAGCCTGTTTCTCCCTCTGCCTGCTGCTTCCTCTGCTTGTACTCTCTGTCTTCCTCTCTCTCTCTAACAAATAAATAAAATCTTTAAAAAAAAAAATTAGAATTTTAAAAATCAGATTTGGTTCTGGGACGGCTTGTGTGAGGGTTTATAGTCAGGTGATAGTAAACTGAGTTTATACCCTTAACATGATAACAAGACAGCTTGTGGAGATGTAGTGTAAGAAGAGATTTGAAAAATACCTGGGACATATAGGAGAGAGTGATTTACTAACTTTAGAGCATGTCTCAGAGGGACAGGGTTCAGTGAGGGACTTCTCTAGAAAAAAAGGAGATGGGAGGCAATATCTCCCTCAAACCCCCAGCATAAATAAGCCATCTTGTTAAAATTGTATGCCCTGCTTATATGCATTTTGGGGGTCTACCCAGGCTGGCTCTGTCCTGGCAATAGCAGCAGAAGAACATCTCATTATCCAGGCAGACCAGTGCTCACACTTAAAACTATATGCCTCACCTTGGCTGAAGACAAAGCACTGCCCACTACAAAGAGACCCTCTACAGATGACTGCACTGAAGGAAAAAGTGGCCAGGACACAACAGAAGGGCACATACAACATATACCCTTTGAAGAACTAAGTTCTGGAAAAAGGAAATACTGTACTGCAGGGCACTATAGGACCTATTTATTATAAACTCATTAGTTTCAAAAGCAGAAGATGTAGCTGACTTTTCTAACACAAAAAGACAGAGAGAAGTAGATAAAATAAGAAGACAGAGGAATATGTCCCAAATGAAAGCAAAAAGCAAAGTTGTAGCAGAATGGAAGCAAACTGGAAATAAGTAATATGTTAAATAGAGAATTTAAAGTAATGATCATAAAGATACTCATTGGACTTGAGAATAAAGTAGAGAACATCAGTAAGACCCTTAATAAAAAGTTTAAAAAAAAATCAGAGATGAAGAAAACAATAAATGAAATTAAAAACCCACTACATGGAATAAATAGCAGGCTATAGAAAGCAGAGAACAAATTAACAACCTGGAATACATACTAATGGAAAGGAATGGAGCTGCATAGGTGAGAGAGAAAAATATGCAAAATGAGATAGACTTAGGGAATTCAGTGACTCCATCAAGTGTAATAATATTTGCATTATAAGGATCCCAGAGTAAGAGAGAGAAAAAAAAGCAGAAAATTTATTTGAAGAAATAATAACTAGAAAACTTTCTTGATCTGGGGAAGGAATCCAGATCTAGTAGGCACAGAGATCACACAACAAAATTAGCCAAAGGAAGTCCACACTAAAAAACATAGTAATCAAAATGGCCAAAAGTAGTGGTAAAGAGAGAATTTGAAAAGCAGCAAGAGAAAAGAAAACATTTACATACAGGAGAAACCCTGTAAGCCTATTAGCAGATTTTTCAGCAGAAACTTTACAGGCCAGAAGTGAGTTACTTGATATGTTCAAAGTGCTAAATGGGAAAAATATGTTGCCAAGAATATTCTATCCAGCAAGGCTGTCATTCAGAATTGAAGAAATAGTTTCTCAGACAAATGGAATCTGAAAGAGTTCATGACCACTAGATCAGCCCAACAAGAAATGTTAAATGAGACTCTGAGTGGAAAGGAAAAATCATAAATAAGAATAAGAAAAGTAGGAAACAAAAGCAGTAATAATAAATATATCTGTAAAAATCAGCCAAGGCATTCACAAGATAAAAATATATAAAATATGAGACAATCTACCTAAAACCTGAGGGACAGAGGAGTAAAGAATGGGTTCAAACTTCAGTGACCAAACAATATAGACTGCTATATGCAGAAAATGTTATATGCAAACCTAATGGGAATCACAAATCAAAAACCAGGAATAGAAATGCAACAAATAAGGAGAAATATATCTAAGTATATCACTAAAGGAAGGCAGCAAAAGCTGAAAGAGAGCAAGAGAAGAAAGGATCAGAGAAGAACTACAAAAACAACTGTAAAATAAGTAACAAAAAGGCAATAAATATACACATATAAATAATTACTTTGAATATAAATGGACCAAAAGCTCTAACCAAAAGACAAGAGTGACAGAATGGATAAAAACTCAAGTCCCATATATATGCTGCCTAAAAGAGACACAATTCAGACCCCAAAACAATTGCAGATTTATAGTGGAGAGCTATTTATCATGCAAATTATGTCAAAAAAGGCAGGATAGCAATACTTAAATTGAACAAATAGACTTTTTTTTTTTAAAAAAAGACACTAACAAGAGACACAGAAGGACACTATATAATAATAAAGGGAACAAACCAACAAGAAGACATGACAATTGAATTGTAAATTTTTATGCACCCAGCATAGGAGCACCCTTAATACATAAAACATTTAGTAGAAAACATAAAGGAACTAAGCAATAGTAAACAATAATTGTAGGGGACTTTGGGACTCCACTTACATCAATAGTCAGATCATCCAAACAAAAAACCAACAAGGAAACAATGGCTTTGAATGCACAATGAACCAAAAAGATTTAATAGATATATTAAAAACTTCCCATCCTAACACATTCCTTCCATGTATAGATGGAATATTCTCCAGAATGGATCACATATTGGGCTACAAAACAAGTCTCAAAAAATTAAAAAGGATCAAAGTTATACTATATATCTTTTCTGACCACAGCACTTTGTAACTAGAAATCACCCACAAGATAAAATCAGGAAAGACACAAATACATGGAGGTTATTTAACTAAACAATGAATGGGTCAACCAAGAAACAAACAAACAAACAAAATCAAAATTACATGGAGACTATTTATTTATTTATTTGACAGAGAGAAATACAGCAAGGGGAGGAAACACAAGCAGGGGGAATGAGAAAGGGCAAAGCAGGCTTCCCGCTGAGCAGGGAGCCCAATGCAGGGCTCAGTCCCAGGACCCTGGGATCATGATCTGAGACAAAGTTATACACTTAATGACTGAGTTACCCAGGTGCCCTTACATGGAAATAAATTAAAATGAAAAGAAAATGGTCCCAAATCTTTGGGAGGCAGCAAAAGCAGTTCTAAGATGGAATCTTACAGTAATACAGGTCTATTTCAAGGAGCATGAAAAATCTCAAACAACACTAGTTATATCTAAAGTAGCTAAAAAGGAACAAAGAAAAACCAAAAATTTAGAACAGTAATAAATAAAATAGAAACTAAAAAAATAATGAAACAGATCAATGAAACCAGAAAGTGGTTCTTTGCAAAGATCAATGAGATTGAAAAACCTATAGTTGCTAATATTCTATAGATCACATAGATTTTCTTCACTCTTTTTTATTCTTCTTCTTTTATTCTTTTTTGACTGAATAATTTCAAAGATCCTGTTCTCCTATTTTAAAGAATATTTATTCTGATTTATCAAGTCTGCTGTTGATGCTTTCTATTGAATTTTTTTCCCATCTTATTAATTGTATTCTTCAGCCCCAGAATTTCTGTTTGGTTCTTTCTTGTGTGTGTGTATGTGTGTGTGTGTGTGTGTGTGTGTGTGTGTGTGTGTGTGTGTGTGTGTGTGTGTGACTGATTTCTCTTTGTCAAACTTCTCATTTTTTTGTGCGTTTTGTTTTCCTGATTGTACTAAATTGTCTTTCTGGGGTTTTGTTCTTTTTTCTTTTGTAGTTCAGTGAGCTTCCTTTAAACACCTATTTTTGCATGCCTGGGTGGTTCAGTCATTAAGCATCTGCCTTTGACTCAGGTTGTGATCCCAGGGTCCTGGGATCCAGCCCCACATCCAGCTGTCTGCTCTGTGGGAAGCCTGCTTCTCCCTCTGCCACTGCCCTGCTTGTGTTCCCTCTCTCGCTGTGTCTCTCTCTGTCAAATAAATAAAGAAAATCTTTAAAACAAACCAGCTATTTTGAATTCTTTATCAGGTAAATCACAGATGTTCATGTTTGGAATTGGTTATTGCAAAATTATCATGATCTTTGTTGGGGTCATGTTTCCTTAATTTTCCTTAATATTTTCCTTTAAATTTCCTTAATATTCCTGTAAGTCTTGCATTGCTGACTTTGAGTTTGAAGTAGCAGTTACTTCCTCCAGTCTTTACAAACTGACTTTGGGAGATAAATACCTTCCATCAGCCCTGCTGGAATTCTGTCTTTCTCAGACTTTTTTTCCATGAGTGTGCCTGCTCCCTCTTGTGGCATAATATTTAAATCTGTGTGCCTTCTCTTAATCCTGAAAAGCCATAGTGGGTGCTGACAACCTCTCTTTTGCTTTCCCTAGTGCTTTGCTGAGTGTTCAAGCTTGTAGTTTCTCCCAGGCCTATGGATTTGGGCTAGCTTTCTGTGTGTGCTCACCAGCTATCAGCTAAAGCTTGCTCTCATCACCCCTGAGGATGCACCCTGGGAGCTGTCACTGTTGGGGGAGGGAGTTGTGTACAGAGCACTAGAAGTGCCTGTGGGACAGTTAGAGTAGTCCATAGGTGAGATTTCCCTAGCAACTTGTTGGCAGACCTCCTGATGGAGTCCATGAAACTATTAGGAGGATCTATGTTCTTTTATTATGTTCCATTCCAAGTCTTGGTTGTTATTCTTTCAGGGCTCACTATGCTCCAGGCGTGCAGCTCAGTACTCAGCACTCTGTGTGAGAGGAGAGAGAAATGGCCTCCTTAGCAACATCCCACACAGCTGGGGAAACCAAGCACTCAGTCACACTTTCTCAATTTCCCCTGTGGGAGAAATCACAGACCAAAAAATCTCTCTTGTCACTGAGCTGCGCTTTGGGGGTGGATGATTTGCTAAAGTCAAACTATCCCTCTTCATTGTGTCCAGTCTCAGATTTTTTTTTCCTCTGGCAATGCTAGAGAAATCTGGATTTCATAGTCTCCTACCTGGATCCTCCAGCTCCCAGTAAGGTGCAGAGATGGATGGATGCCAAATCAGTATCATTGAGAGGGAGTACGTTGGAGGGACATCTTATTTGGCCCTCTTGTTGATGTCACACTCCCTTAATTTTTCATTTCTGTGTAACAGATTACCACAAAATTAATGGCTTAAAACAAAATGTTTACAATTAATGGTTTCTGTGAGTTAAAAGCATGGATTTGGCTTAGCTTGATCCTGTGTAGGCTCTAATAACGCTGCATTGGCTGAACTTCACTCTCATCTGGAGGCTTGACTAAGGAAGATCTACATACATACTCATTAAGTTATTCACAGAGTTTATTATTTGTAGCTGTAGAGCTAATGGTGGCTCACTTCTTCAAGATCAGAAGTCCCAGTCTTCATGAAAGTCCCAGTCTTCCTTTAAAAGGTTTCCACCTGACTGAACCAGGTCCACCCATAATAATTCTCTTTGGATTAGCTTGAAATCAACAGATCTCAAAATCCATCACCTTTTCTCTATATAGTAACCTGATCAAGGAAATGAAAGGTTACAGTCTATTGGTAAAACAAAATCACAAGTTCTCACATTCAAGATGAGAGAATTGTACCAGTGCATGATTAATATGGGGTCATTTTAGGGTGTGTCTCCCAGTTGTTTTTTTTTTTTATTACTAAAATTTTTTTTGCCCAGTGTTCCAAAATTCATTCCCCATTCCCCACACCCAGTGCTCCACGCTTTAGGTGTCCCCAGTACCCACCACCAGGCTCTCCCATCCCTCCACCCCCCTCCCTCCAAGTCCCTCAGTTTGTTTCTGTGTCCAAAGTCTCTGTTTTAATGATGGAGATAATGTGGTAATTGTACAGGAATCGACATATCGAAATAGAGCCATAAATTTATGAATACATGAATAAAACAGGTCCGTACTTATATGACATTGTGGATGACTGAGGGTGACAATGAATCATCCTGTGACAACTGATCGTGGAATTTAAGAACTTTAATTTGAAAAGGAATCAACCACATATAAAAATAAAAACAAAACTTATAGACAAAAACAATGCAATATCTCTGTGATCTGAAGATGGGAAACAGATTCTTAACAAAATTAACACCATAAAATATTGATTGATTTAATTCCTTAAAATGAAGAATTAACTTTCATGAACACATGTCATAAACAGAAGAAAAAGACTAGTCTTCCAAGGACAGATTTTTTTTTTTCTTACTGAACATTACTTGCTAATAACCAGGTCTTGGCTGTCTTTTGAAGGGTATTAATGTAGGATATTTTGAAAAGAGACCAAGGAAAAATACCTCTCTGAGGGGGTGAGAAGACAAGGCCCTCAGAAGGGAAGCAAGTCTGGAGAAATAACAGTGGTATTTAAAAGAGATTCAGGGCGCCTGGGTGGCTCAATGGGTTAAAGCCTCTGAGGTCAGGATCTCAGGGTCCTGGGATTGAGGCCTGCTTCAGGCTCTCTGCTCAGCGGGGAGCCTGCTTTCTCCTCTCTCTCTCTCTGCCTGCCTCTCTGCCTACTTGTGATCTCTCTCGCTCACTCTGTCTAATAAATAAATAAATAAAATTAAAAAAAATAAAAGAGATTCAAAGGAAGTTTTTGGTGCCTGACGTATAATAAATAAACAAGCTTATCTATGACATGGGGTAAATAATGATTATAATATTTCTTTCTGGAAACAATGCTGGGGTATGGAAGATGTGGTTGGCTAGACTTTAGTTTTGAGAGAACTTTCTGTATCTTATTAATCTTTGTGCTTCCAACTTCATGAAACAAAGTATTAGCTTAATAAATTTTTATTTCATAAATATGTGCCATTGTGTTAAAAAGTAGTACTACACATGCTCTCCCATAAAACCTTCAATGTTTTCACATAGTTTTCCTTACATTGGCTCGGAAAACACACACACACACACACACACACACACACACACACACAAATGAGCTGTTGTCAAAGAGCAACTTGTTTTTATAATTTCATTAGGCCCAAGACAACTTTTTGTTTTTTTTTACCTTGATGGACCAAAAAGAAGCTTCTCAGTCCCTCCCCCAAATGTTTCTATTCCATTTTCCCTCAGGAAAGTGGACATCAGGCACATTCCAGGGTGGACATTGGAGAACCTCTGTGGATTCTAGATCCCTATTATCTGCCATAAGTGTCAAGCAAAAAGTCAGGTCCCTTTGATTTGGAGAGGACTGATAACAGAAAGTCAAAGCCATTCTGGTCCAGTTCATGAATGCATTAGGAAAACATAATTGCATAAGGGTGCATGGCTAAAACATCACAGAGAGGGAAAAAAGTCCTCCAAGGAACAAAAGCAGGAACAGTCTTCACACCCAGTTTGGAGCAGACTGGGTTCACGGGGGTATGCGAGTGTCTATGTGTGTGAATGTATGTGTGTGGGTATGTGTACACTTGCAGAAGGGGAGCAAATAGAAAGAACTACATTTTTCTTCAGTCAAGAGCCTTAAACCTAATGGGAAGTATAACTTAGGCATGTACTTGGCCTGTCTGAAGAACTTTTCAGCTACATGTTTACAGATATAGGGAAGAACTCTTGCCTCCTCTGAAGGTGTTCGCGTCCTCTCCTCTCCTGAGGCCTACACAAAAAAATTACGTGTATATAGAAACATGTGATACAGCTGGAAATTAGGAGCCCATGGTTTCTTCCTCTCAATTTAGGATGAGTGGCACATTGGCTATGTGTTGATCTTCTGTGGGGCAATGGGCTAGAATGTATAATTCCTCCCTCTCTGGAACTGCTTCTTGGGCTGTGTCCTACAACCGTGCCAAGAATCAACTGAGTTATAGAATCAAGCCCCAGAATGTGTCCCTGACAGTCCATCTGTCTTTCATACCTGATAATGGGACATTCAGCAGATTTTTAGGTTAGGCAAAGGTGTATGCTGAGAACAGGTGTAGTGTCCATTTACTTTAGGCTGGGGGGAGGCAGATAGATTTACTAAAATGAATTGTGTATCTGCTCTAAAATTGTCCCTTTTTATCTTTCTCATAAACCTACAATGATAGGTGAATTAAGTTATTCAACTCTGGATATTCCATCAAGATGGTTCATAATTGATTTATTATGTTGTGTTTTCCTGTATATGTTTACTTTCTGCTTGGCTTTTAATTGAAAACTTATGTAAAAATTAATAGACATTTAAGTATCACACATAATTCAATATTTCCCCAGGAAATGATGTAACTTGGCATTCATATTAGAAAAATATCTTTGTGTCTTTTGATTTCTACAGGTTAATCATTCTGATTTCTTTGCACTGAAATGTTAATTTGCTTAAAATTTAAGTGTTTCTTGGAAAATGTTCTCAATATTGATGTTTTTATCAACCATCCCAAAAATTGCTACAACAGAACACCACAAAAACTCTAATTATTAAAAGGCAGTTTTCAAATGGGCTCAATAGTCTCTCTGTCCATCTTAAGTAAAAATGGGACATTCATTATGATCTTTTCATTAAACAAACACTAATCAACTGCTTACCATTAAGTATCATTGGTAAATAAGAGAGATATAGTTTATAAACCAACCAGTTTATTGGTCTAAAAAATATATTATCAATTATAGAAATGAATTAATAAGTTGTTGGGAGGGGTTCAGTGGGAACTTCCTGGTAAACTAAGTGATTTCTAAGCTGAGATTCAAAGTGAATGGAACTATTGGGATGCAGGGGAAAGGAAAAGAAAAGCACCCTGGCAGATGAAAGAGTTTTATTGGCCCATGTGTAAGAGGCTTGGTATATCTGAGGACCTGGGGGGACTCTGATGTCCAAAGTGCAAAGACTTCCTTTGCAAGGGGCAAAGGGCGTTGCATGTAGAATGGGCAAGGGGCATTCATGCAGAATGATAAAGACCATAATAAAGTCATGACAATCATACAAGAGTAACAAGATGCTGGTGAAGGATTATAAGGAGAGAGATACCTGGTATTCGTGTTTTAGAATGATCCTTTTGATGGTAGGGCATAGATTTGTGTGGAGTGAAAAGGGTCTACTTGTTAGGAGATAGGAGGGAGCTGTGAGAGAATCTGATACTTGTAGGGAAAGGAATTGAGAACAATGCAGGAAATGGAGAAGGTAAAAGTAGGAGTCACAGATGACTTCTGGATTTCTGCCTTGCATAGTGAGAAGGACTTGGCTTTGGTGAGAGAATAGCAGGCATTGATGCGGGGGAAGATGATAGCTCAGGTCTGGACACGGTGAATTTCAGGTACTAAAAGGCTGAATCCAGAATTTCTAAGAGTGAAGGTCAAGTGGGAGGAGGGGGACAGACATGCTCTCAACAGGAGGTTGCCTAGAAAGGACACAAATAGAGATAATTTTGGAATAAAAATGTCTAATGCAGTAATTGTGCACCGTCTCTTAATTCCTTAGGGAATCTTATGGAATCTCTAGTAATAACTCTTTTATGGTTGTGGTTTTGCTTTAGTCGGGGGGAGCAGAATGTCATAAAATGATTTCCTCTGTTTTCTGGGTTGGCACAGGTTAACTGCTGGAGTCATGAAAGGATAAGATCAACAGAAAAATATCAAATAAAACATAAAATACAAGGTTGATAAGCTAAAATCATGCTATAAAAATAGAAATATAGGGGCGCCTGGGTGGCTCAGTTGGTTAGGCTCAGGTCATAATCCTGGAGACCCCGGATCGAGTCCCACGTCGGGCTGCCTGCTCAGCAGGAAGCCTGCTTCTCCCTCTCTCACTCCCCCTTCTCGTGTTCCCTCTCTGGCTGTGTTTCTCTCTGTCAAATAAATAAATAAAATCTTAAAAAAAATAGAAATATAAAATTGTTACACAAATTTATGTTTGAAAGTTTATGCTTAGCTCTATTACTATTGAACAAACAAAATGACTACGGATCTGCTTGAGGGTGGATTTGTTATGTGTCCCTTGATTTTAAACATGAAACATACAGATAGACTCAAGCAATAATAGTTCATTGAGCAATGGTCTATCACAGGATAGATGTGTATGTCTGTCTCCTCTATCAATTAATATGCTTGTTTGTCTTTTCCAGTGACCAGTAAAATGTTTTGCACAGACATAGATAAAATAAAGTTTATAAAAATTAAGTTTAAGAAAACCAGCATTGACTTTTTTTTCACAATTTGATCTTACTGTAGTTGTATATTTTTACCCAAGTCATACAATTAGCAAAATTATTTCCCTGAATTATTTTTTAATCAAAGAAAGTTGTTTTACTTTTGACAATATTTTATTACAGGTGATTATGTTGTCATGACCATATATTTTGAATTGAGTAGAAGAATGGGATATTTCACTATTCAAACATACATTCCCTGTATATTGACTGTGGTTTTATCCTGGGTATCATTTTGGATCAAAAAAGATGCTACACCAGCAAGAACAGCATTAGGTGAGTTTCAAAAACAAAAGCAAAAAACAAAACTCTCTCATCATTTTGTATAATATTAATACAGAACTATTCATAAAAATACTTCTGGTGTAAGACACTTAGTTCAAATGTAATTGATCTAATTTGAGGACTGTGCTCACAACGTTTGAAGTAGTCAAGTTAGACTCTCTTTCTGACAATAGAGTTCTAAGTGTGCCACTTAAAATAAGTTGGGGTTAGAGATTAAGAACAAATCAGTTGCATCATTTGATACTATGTTTCAAGGATGATGTCATCATAAAAAATGTAATCACATCCTGGCAATCTGCCACACTGAAAAGTCCCATCGCATTATGTAAAGGGATACAGCTTTTCACACACTTCTGAGGACTAAAGACATAATAGCAGTAAAATAGTCTCTCAATAACAAAAGTTCTGATTTTCTATAGCAACTTTATCATTAAACAAGAAAGTGATCATTCTTTTCAGCTATAATCTACACACTAAAGCTCAAAGTCTTGTCGTGAATTTTCCTCTGACCCCCAAAGTCCTCTTAATAAAACACTAATTTCCGGTGGTTTTAGAAATGTGCAACATTTTATATCAATTTTTCTTTATGATAGGAATACTGTCTAACTTTCAATATTTTGATTTTTGAAAACAGATAACATATAAGACTGAATATAAAGGTTGTTTTTCAGAAAAGAAGGAGCTCCCCCGATTTCAAAATCTTAGCAAAGTCTCTCATACAACACAGTGTTTTATTTTTCTGTATTTGTTATTTTATTCTTTGTTCAACCAACAAAGTACTTTTGAGCAAGATAAACTTAGCCTGAAATACCCCAAACAGTGTTATTTTTCATGCTTATAGAAAATACATAATAGAATTGATAAATCATCCAGCAAAGTCTCAACATAAATTTAGTAACTATTCTTGGGGTTATGGGCTCACAACAGGTGTCATAGTAAGCATGATTTGAAAAATCAGCTTCTTGGGGCACCTGGGTGGCTCAGTTGGTTAAGCAACTGCCTTCGGCTCAGGTCATGATCCTGGAGACCCGGGATGGAGCTCCCTGCTCAGCGGGAGGCCTGCTTCTCCCTCTCTCACTCCCCCTGCTTGTGTTCCCTCTCTGGCTGTGTTTCTCTCTGTCAAATAAATAAAACCTTAAAAAAGAAAAAAAAAAAAAAAGAAAGGAAAAAAAATCAGCTTCCAAAGAATATACTATGTAGTAATGGCTGCACAAGGTGAAGCCATGAAAGTCCTGTCCAAGAGTCACCACAGTGGCCTAAGGAGATAGGGATACTAGAAATACATAATGCTGGAAGATAATAGCTTTTAGTCAGAAGAATAGAGAAATGCCATTAACATCAGAATGCTTAGTTGAGACACCAGAAAAGGCTGTGCCTGAGACTGAAGGGATACTCTAGACCCCTCTAAATAAAACTTAAATCAAACCATAACAAGATCGAGGAGAACCACGAGTAAATTAGCTGTCATAAGAAAACATTTAACATGGTTTAAAAAAGGATAATATAACTCATAATCTTTGTAATGTAACATCCACAATATTGAGTATGCAATAAAAAATTATTAGGCATTCTTAGAAGCAGGAAAATGTGACCCATGATCAAGAAAAAAATTAGTCCATATTAAAAAACAAGTCTGGTGTTGAATCAGCAGACATGAACTTTAAAGCAGCTCATTATAAAGATGCTAACGGTCTTACAGGAAAATATAATGTTAATTAATGAATAGATAATCATAGCAGGTAAAGTATATGAAAAAATAAACTCTAGAATGAAATGTATAATAGTTAAATTGAAAAATTCACTAACTGAACTTAAGAGTAGATTGAAGGGGCAGAAAAAAATTCATGCATAATTAAAGACCATCATATAAAACTTATAAAACTGAAGAAGAGAGGGCTAAAAAAAATTTAAAAATGAACAAAGCCTCAGTAATTAGTAGGACAATATGAAGATGAGTAATTCTAACTGGGGGTTCCAGAATGAGAAAAGGAATGAGGTATTTTTCTTTTTTTTTTTAAGAAATGAAGTTAAAGGGGTGCCTGGGTGGCTCAGTTGGTTAGGAAAGTGCCTTCAGCTCAGGTCATGATCCCGGAGACCTGAGATGGAGTCCCACATTGGGCTCCCTGCTCGGCAGGAAGCCTGCTTCTCCCTCTCTCACTCCCCCTGCTTGTGTTCCCTCTCTGCCTGTGTTTCTCTCTGTCAAATAAATAAAGTCTTTAAAAAAAAAAAAAAGAAAGAAAGAAATGAGGTTAAAAATCCCTGAATTCAGTGAAAAAAAAACTCCTACCTACATATTCTGTAAACATGACATGGTCACCACATGTTTTAAAGTTAAATTGGACATTGATTACAAAATCATTATTTTTATAAAAACACAAAGACCATCAGTGTAGACTTTTAAGTTTACACAGCATTTTTTCCACATCTACAGGAAGAGAGCCTGGCATTCTATTTTCACTGTGCTTATTAAAGAAAGAGATTCAAAGAAGCTAGATGACTTTACATGACCAAATGCTGAGAAGGCCCAGAGCAAGGCTGAGGGCTTTGACTTCCGGGTCAATATCCATTTACACGTGGCTAAGCTATCCACCATATGCTATTAACATTCTCCAAACTGATCCTGGCTAACTTCCCGAGGAGGTGCAGGGAAGCACTAAACAGGACCTGTGATGCTCAGCAAAGATGGGAACTAATGTGTATTTATCTGCCATGTCTACCCAAACATAGAGTATTACTGCTAGGTGGATATTTTATAGTATTCTCATCCAAGCACAAAGTAGTGAGTGTTAATGCCAATATTCCTATGATTCCAAAGTCCATGTCACTAGCATGCCTGTCCAGTGGCTCTAGCAGGTTCTGATTTTGCAGGAGCTCAGTTGAGGAGAGTTAGCCTTAACTCCTTTTGTATAATAATCATCCAGTCATTTCATTCTCCTCAAGCTAAGTAGATTCCCTTCTTTTGTTAATTTGTTTTCCTTTTAAACCGTCCATCACATATGTATGTGTTCTGATTCTTTTCCACAGTCTTTGTTTAAATCTTTAGTATTGACTCATGTATATAAAATAGCCAATGTTAAACCAACACTACTATTAATTAACTAATTAATCAATAAATCAATATATTCCATGTGAAGTATTCATTGAAATGCCTAAAATGTGCTAGGCACAATGTTTGATGACAAGTAAACCAAGATGAGCAAGATACAGTTTTGCTTGTAATGATCACACAATTTATTCAGAAAGAGAGAGACATACAAAGACTATAAAGACATATGCAATTCTCTGTGCTAATGCAGAAAACAGGTAAAGGTAGTGCAGATTCCCATGTTACCAACTCTGCCTGGGATGTTGTAAGCAAGGCCACCTCATTAAGAGAGGTACTTCAGTGGGTCCTAAAGAAAGGTGGGTGTTTATAAATTGCAAAAAGAAAAAGTAAGGAAAGAAACAGTTTATCTGGACAGAAGAACAGTGTGAGATGTGGAACAAACAATGTATAGAAGACTGCAAACTATCTCTACTTTAAAAATATTTAAGAGACAGTGAAAAATCATTTGACAATTTCTGAATAAATTGAAAAATGATTTAATTTGGGTATTTTAATGTTATTGTATGGGCTATGATAAAAATCTTATGAAAATATTGCTTGCAAAATTATATAGGCATTAAAATTAAAAATATTACTACATTTATGAAATGTCAAGAAGGATTTACCTAAAAATAAAACACTGTTGGAGTGGAGGAATTTTGTATGGCTCCTTTTACAACTTGTGCAACTTTAACTATCCCTTGTGCAGGCATCACCACAGTGCTGACCATGACCACACTCAGCACGATTGCCAGGAATTCCTTGCCCCGTGTGTCCTATGTGACTGCCATGGACCTCTTCGTGACCGTTTGCTTCTTATTTGTCTTTGCTGCTCTGATGGAGTATGCCACCCTCAACTACTATTCAAGTTGTAGAAAACCAGCTACTACTAAGAAGAAAACATCGGTGAGTTCCTGTAGAAAGATTTTCTGGAAAATTAGTGGAAGGATAGCTTGCAATAAGTGATCCTTATTCCTAGGATCTTATACAATGTTGTATAAATAGCTCCTTCAACAAGATGTCAAAAAAACAAGATGGATATTCTGAATATATGAATATGACCCTAACACACCTCTTCAGCTTCACCTATCAGTGAAATGGGTTGATGATGTAATCATACCTCAAAGATTGCTCTTAACTAAGGTAATCTATGATACAGATTTCCTCAGAAGTTTCTAATTTTTTTCCCATTTTTCTTGTAGTTGCTGCATCCAGATTCCTCACGATGGATTCACGAGCGAATAAGCCTACAAGCCCCCTCCGTATGTATAGCAGTGAAGGTGCAAATATTTATAAGAATTCTTACTAACCTAGAATGAATGATATGTTACTGTTTATGTATGTATGTACTGAAGAACAATGAGCAATGTATATAACCCCTTCAAAAATGTGTATACTTTTTAAATATCCAATTTGGAAAATAAAGGAAAACATTAATCATAATATTTCTACCTAGCGATTAGCATATACATACATATTCCTGTTTTTTAACTCAAAATTCATTATGGATAAGTTTCTATGTTACAAATATTATTTTATAGGATCATCTTGATAACTGCATTATATGTTCATGACTGATGCACAGACGATCTTAGCTGGATACTGGGCTAATCCACAACTTCTCACTTCTATACATATTCTCATCACTGCAGTTTTGTATAAGCCCATGACTATTAACTTCATATAAAATAGCTGGGCCAAAAGGGTTGCACAGCTCCATTAGCAGTGTGGGACACCCACCTCCCAGAACTCTCCCTGTATTTTTGATAGCTAAACAGAAAAATGGGTTTCTGTAAATTGTTCCCTTAGCATTTCTTTGATTATTGATAAAGTTGAATATTTTTGCTTGTTTATTTTTTACTTGCATCTATGTTTTTGTTAATTGTTTTTATGTCTTTTTTGACTTTTTTTAAAGATTTTATTTATTTATTTGACAGAGAGAAGCACAGCAAGAGAGGGAACACAAGTAGGGGGAGTGAGAGAGGAAGAAGGCCTCCTGCTGAGCAGGGAGCCTGATGTGGGGCTCGATCCCAGGTCTCCGGGATCATGACCTGAGCCGAAGGCAGTCGCTTAACCAACTGAGCCACCCAAGCACCCCTGTCTTTTGACTTCTGTGAAAAATTTTTACATACCCTTTTTAACTTTTTTGTCTTTTAATTTTTTAAAGCAGCGATCTGCCAGTTACTTATACTATATATTATGTATAATGTATTTTATATAACAAAAAACGTATATAGTCACATACTGAATAATTAAGAATATTAATATGTTTTTTGTTATGTAGTTTTATTTCAGGTTTATGGCAATGTTGTCACTGGTATTTCTTGTGCTTTTTTCCTCATGCATAATTTTAAATCTGTTGCCAAATCTATCATCCTTTGCTTCTGTAGTCTCTGCCTCTTGCTCAGAGTGATCTAACTCCCCCTCACTTTCTTTTGAGCACTTACTCTTTTGGACACTATGTTCTAAGTGTTTTCATGTATCAATTCATTTGATCTTCACAACAACCCATTCTACTGATGAGAAAACTGAAATATGGAGAAAATGAGTTCTATAAATATTGGTTAAGTTTCAACAATTTACAGTATTACTATATTTAGTTATTAATGCATCTGAGTTTTTACTATGTGGCTTGAGGTAAGAATCTAACTACTGAAAAATTGAGAAATGTTTTAAAATCATGATGTCGACTACCTTTTTATGATATAGCAAAATGTATATGTAAATACTTGTATCCCTTTATACTTATCAATTCACCAATTACACTGAATGCTTTATGCCCACTCAAATGTGATTTTCTAACTGCTGGTCAGTAATTTATGTTTAGTGCGTTTCAACATGCTTTTTCAAGGAGACTACTTGGTTATCTTCAAGTGTATCATTTTAGTTCTGAAAGAAGGTGAGTGGTGAAGCCACTTTTACAGCTGTGGGAAGCCACAGAGAACATACAGATTTGCCAGCAAATGCTTCTAAATAGCAACAGACTGAAAAGCAATGGAAAAGGTTGGGAGTGGGGATCTGTAACAGAGAAAAGTCAGAACAAATAGCCTGAGGCCCAGAAAGCACATTATCACACTTGGCCAGGGGGCTAGGCACGCAAGAAGAAATACTGACATCTTTGCTATAGAAAAGATACTGCCAAAAAAAGAATCTTTTACCATAGAGAAAAAAGAAATTTTTACAAAGCTATAAAAATTGCTTATTGTTTTTTTTTAAGAGGGAAAGTGTAATGACCTTGAAGAAAGTACATAGAACAATTCAGAGAAAACAGCTCTAGGCCAGGTGAGAAGACACAGAAAGATCTTCAACAAAAGTTCATAAAAATAGCCGAATAAAAGGGAGTTTTCCAAGGTTGGAAGATAAGTGTCAATGTCTTCAATTCTATTCTGAAAGATACACAGGGGTAGGCTAGTTAAGGGCTTGTTATCATCAATATCCACAGAGATGAGCAGCCTCTGAGCAACGAGGGACAGGAGCCAGGCCCCACTAACAAGCACATGTGCACTTTGGGGCAAGCTTTCTGAACATCTCTGTGCCTCAGTTTCCTAACCTCTAAAATGCAAGGCTAACCTCTTCATATGTGCAGCAGTTCCTGCACCCAGGAAGCATAGCGTTTCAAGGGAAGTCATAGGACTGCCTTCTACATGCAGGCAAAGCAGGAGTGAGTCAGGGCCTGCTTGGCTGCAGATGAACTTGAAGACTCATTAGTTATATTTCCCATTTTGAGCACAGTTTGAAGTTTTCATCACAAATGAGAGGTATGCATTTTAAAAAGTACTGAAGTAATTTAGCATATGACCTTTTTAGGGCTCCTAGCCTCCCAAGTTTTATTGCAATATTATAAAATGCAATTAGTTTTATTCCAAAACAATGAGCTATAAACATGTAAATAGAACTATCTTACTCATTAGATCAGGCTTATATGCATTTCAACTACCATGAGTTTTTAGTTTGCTAAATGAAGACGTGAAATAGGGGTTTCTCTTGCCCCCAGAAACCTTGCTGCTTATTTGCCTACAGCTCCTTTTGTCACCCTTTAGATCTCTAGTGAGCTGTCTCCACCCCTTGAGAAACTTCTGACGCCTTTTCTGCATCAACATCTTCTTTTTGGCCTGTCCTGCTAGTAGTGGCCGGCTTCTTGTCTCTGTGTCACTACACAGCACAAAGGGCTGAAGAAATAAAAAGATGAATATCTGACTGAACACTGTCAAAACAGACATGCAATTATTATTTAATAAAGGCAAATTTTTCTAACTGAAACTTGCCAAAAAAAAAGCAGATTCCTCAAATGCAGTGGACTACATTTTTTTTTTCTCAGCAGCCTCCCTACCCCACCCCACCCCACTCCAGGAGGTTTTTATACCCTCTCAGAGTAAAGAATCCTTAACCTAGAAATATGTCCACAGTACAGCCTATAGAACAACAGAGCTTTGTTTCTGACCATTGTCCAGAGTTGTGGAGGAAGATAGAAGGCTGCACCATGACACTCCTACTGGCCCTTGGTATGTGTGGAATAGGCAATGCCTAGTGAACATGTGGTCCAGGACATCTCACTTTAGGTTGAACCACACGCAGAGACACTTGTCAGTTAAAAAGATGTCCCAAAAAGCTACGAGTTGTGATGCTGTGATCTGTACACTTTTACTTGTTTTTCTCTGGTTTTTGACTCTAGACAGCTATGGACATAGTCAAACTAACATCTCTAAGTGAAGGAAAGGGGAACAATATTTCCTTGTAACAACTGTTTTTGGTCAAAATACAGTTGACCCTTAAAAGAAATACAGTTGAGTTGGCTCAGTTGGTTAAGCAACTACCTTCGGCTCAGGTCATGATCCTGGAGACCCGGGATCGAGCCCCACATCGGGCTCCCTGCTTGGCGGGAAGCCTGCTTCTCCCTCTCTCACTCCCCCTGCTTGTGTTCTTCTCACTCTGGCTGTGTTTCTCTCTGTCAAATAAATAAATAAAATCTAAAAAAAAAAAAAAAAAGAAATCCATGTTATAGGGGCCAACTGCATAAGAGATACTGCAGATGCTAATGAACTCTGAAAGGTCTCTCTCCCAGCAAGGGACAGAGGATGCAGCCAGCCAGCTGAGAACTGTGTGCATCCTCCTTTGATTTCAGCTTCCACTGCTTTCACCGGCACACTTCAGTCCCTCAGTTCAACCAGCACAAATAAAACAAAAGCAGAAAGGCAGCTATGATTTTTAGTTCTCTCATATTATTCAGTCAAATTTAGAAATATATCCTCTTGACAGACTTTAATTTTACAAATAATTCATAGTTATTTGGGAGAACTCAAACAAGTGTCTGAGGAATTGACAAGTCTATTTGAAGCCGCTTCTCAAATATAAGAGTGATTCCTCTCATTTATGAGTGAACATAAGTCATCCCCGCTCCTTTACCTGCCCTTCATTGACTTTTCCACATCAGGAGGAGAGCTTGGGAAGTAGAAAATAAAATAGTCCACTTGTACCCATTTCTGGCCGTGATTCTTAATATGACCAGTGGTGTGTGGCCACCATACACTGAAAGCTAATTTTTTATGTAAATTACATGGAACAAGAAGATTCTCTCATCAGTGTTTTTTGTTGTTTTTTTTTTAAGATTTTATTTATTTATTTGACAGAGAGAAACACAGCTAGAGAGGGAACACAAGCAAGGGGAGTGAAAGAGGGAGAAGCAGGCTTCCCACCAAGCAGGGAGCCGGATGCAGGGCTTGATGCAGGGCTCGATCCCGGGTCTCCGGGATCATGACCTGAGCCGAAGGCAGTTGCTCAACGAACTGAGCCACCCAGGTGCCCCATCTCTCATCATTCTTATATAGCATAGTTTTTACTATTTAATAGGAAAAAAAGCAATTTATCTCATTTATCTCATTTGAAATGTACTGCTTAACAGTGAAGGGATTATAAATAGTATGGACATATTTACTCCCAATCAATCAAAAAGTAGACAGAACAGAGATTTGAAATGGTTAATACATATCTGAAAATGTGCTCATCCTCTCTTGTCAATAATCTGAGATATGCAAGTTTTGAAAATTGCATTGTACTTTTTTTGCATTAAATTTGCAAATATTGAATTGGCAGATTGAACTCTCAAAGATCAAACTGTTTGAGATGTGTGGGAAAGGACATGACAGTACTTTCTTTATTTAAAGACAAACATAACATCCACCCATTGCTTGATTCACCTCGGGCTGTTGTTATTGCATTTCATGATGATTTTTGTGTTGTTCTTGTTGCCTACAGAACTATTCTCTCCTCGACATGAGACCACCACCACCTACAATGATCACTTTAAACAATTCTGTCTACTGGCAGGAATTTGAAGATACCTGTGTCTATGAGTGTCTGGATGGCAAAGACTGTCAGAGCTTCTTCTGCTGCTATGAAGAATGCAAATCAGGATCTTGGAGGAAAGGGCGTATTCACATAGACATCTTGGAGCTGGACTCATATTCCCGGGTCTTTTTCCCTACATCATTCCTGCTTTTCAACTTGGTCTATTGGGTGGGATACCTGTATCTCTAAATGTTGCTGTGGTGATGAGTAAAGAGCACTAGGTTTCCCTCTTTACCTTTCACCCTCCCCAGACCAGTAGTGACCAACTGGAGTAAGAAGGAAGGACACTGCTCAGTTTATCTGAAGTTATACGTTACCTATGAGCGATACAGGAGTATGGGGCAAATACTTCTACTATATATTTCACACTGACACACATGCGTGCGCATACACACATTAATTGAGTTTTAAGGTGATATTCTTGCTAATCCCTTCTTGAATCTGTAGCTTGGTGATATTTATGAATGGTTTTGGATATTGGAGGCAATTGTCAGTCATCATTGCCAAGAAATCTGTAAAGCATACAAGCAAATATCTGAGAAGTTTTCTTGGGCCAAGACCTCTTCTGTATCTTTCCTTTGTAGCCCTTAGAGGTACCAGTGCCCACATTCGTGGAGTCACTGCTTGCTGGGACACACTCATGCTGACCTCAGCCCAAGGTTCCTGGGCAGTCTGAGTTCAAGTGTGAACTGCAGTGAGTTTTGACCCAGTTTCCTCCCCTCTGGCCTTGTTTACTCTGCAATGATTGTTGTTACCTAGCATTCCTTTATCAAATAATCTCACCTGAGGCTTGGCAACGGTGTATATGCATCATCCACAAGTTTCCAGTTGAGAAAAAAATGATTTTCAAAATTCTCATGTTGCTGAATTCAGTGATGTCGATTGTCTCTGAATATCAGTTACTGCTTTATTCCAAATTACTGAGAATCAGCGTTTTTTTTAACTTTGGATTCTGGGATTAGTTCACCTGGAGTTCAACATTTTACCTTAGTTGTGTCTTACTAGACCAAGATACAACCCCAGAGTATGGGGTTTGCTTATGTTATGCTATTCCAGGGTCAGGGATTATCTTCTACTTGGAAAGACAGATATATAGCATTCACAGGACTTTGTCTTGAAAATGTTTTCCAGAGTGTGAAAGAAATGTAGATAGAATTTAAAACTTTCTTAGGGAATATCAACTCTCAAGTCAAATCAACCTTAGATGCTAAAACAAGGGCAATGGTTACCATCAATGATATATTTTGATGAACAAAAATTATTTTATACTTTGAAATATGAATATGTAGCAAGATCCCAAAGAAAAAATATCCCCTGAAATTATTACTCTTTTGATATTTTTATAACACAAAACTAACTTGCTTCTTGATGTTAGTTCTTTGTTATAACTGGATGCCAGTATGTACTTCACAAAACTCTTCAGAAACTTCCCACCATTGATAGGAAAAAAAAAAAAAGTCCTACCAGTTCATCAATAATTCTTTGGTATTTTTAAAATTTTGGTACTAAAATTTTGGTACCAGTATCTCTGTGCTTCTATTTTTCTCACCCAAAAAACTGAATTAATTTTATTGGAAACCATAAAATTTTATTTTGATCATCAATTGTAAATACAAGTATAACTCAGAAAAAAAGGTAAAATAATATACAGAGAGAATATATAAAATTACTGATTTCACACAATTTACTGGATGCAGGCCAGAGAGAAGGGGAAAAGAATGGAAGAGGCTAGAAAAGTAAAATTAGATGAATCTGCTTATTTTTATGAATATCATTCATATCAAGTGAATGCAAATATATTGGGATACAATCACCCACTTTCCAAGGACTGAGTTTCTATATAGTGTGAGATATTCAAGCCCATTGTTTTTCTTCCTGTTGACTCCCTGCCTTTTGATTTGATAGTTGCTATACACGCCATAAGTCAATTGGGTTCTATTTAGCAAATTCAGCTTAAAACATAAAATAACAACAAATATTTTTGGAGAAACAGGTTGAATCTATTGGCTTAATAAAACCTCTACTCTATTGGAGAATCTCACCTCCTAGCATCCTTGTTCTGTCTCCTATGCATAAACCACCCTCCCATCCCTGGCAGTGGTGGTCTGGAGGCACCATGACCAAAGGAATTGCTCCTTGTCCCACCAAAGCACTGAGAAACCATGGAAGGTGGCCCAAGGTCAGTCTTTTTCAAACATAATTTTCAACTTTATGAACTTATAATACCTAAATATGAAGAATTTCAATCTGTTATGTCTTTGGAAAAGTTCTGGAGGAAAATGAATTCTCTAGTGAAATTCTTATGGAAGAAAAACAACCTAAGAACACTTTTATAACATAGATTTGGTCCGATTTTACCTTAAAAAATGTTATCGATGCTTCTTGTGTCAAAGCCACTCAATATTTGGGTATCATTGGCAACTCTTATGAAATTATATATGTAGGATATACATACCAATAACCTGTTTTATGAATCCAACTATTCCCCCCTCCCTGACCTCAGTCACTCTGCTGACCTAAACATAATAGTTTATCATTCATTTTCCATGAAGGTAAAATTTCATCTCAAGAGACTCTAATAGATGTTCACTAACACAGTGTAAAATACATTCCTGCACATACAGCAATCTACCCAAAATAGGTTCTGACTAAAAATAACTCAAACATCCCCTCAGAACACATTAATTTCAGTTTCTCTGCAAGCTTGCCTGTTCAAGTTCTCTTTATTAATTTCAACTCCGGAGATGAGCCTTCAGTCCACAATGCAGGAGAGTAGCATGTACCTCATGCAGATGCAGAACTCAGGGGCTTGCATATTAAGTATGTATGAGGTTACCTTTTGGGGGAAGGAAGAGGAGAGGCACAGAAAGAATGTGAGGGAAATGTATCATTCTTAAATTAAAGAACTCTCCTTCACAAGTATGCTTATTTAGTAGGGCTTGTGTGAGGTGTATGATGTAAGACTGTTCTGCACAGACCCAGCACCTTACAGCTCTGCCCAGCTTGCTTTGCATTTAGACTTGAGAAATATTTTTGTGGTTTTGTGGCAGCTAGTGGGAAGCTGTCTGAGTGACTGTATTCTAAAGGTGCTACTGTGTTCCTTACTTTCAGAAATACTGTAAATTGGAAAAATGAGCGTTCTGTATTTTGAAAAAGATTTCTAATTTCTTACCACTGTGGATCATACTTAAAAACTGTGACTGTGTCTCCTTTAAGCTGCATCCAGGCTGAGAGGCAAAGAGAAGGCATTTCACATTAATGGAACTAGATTTAAAAAATGCCTCTTCAGAGCCTAGAAAGTACAATTTGTACAAAGTCGTAACACCAATGACCAGAGGAGAGAGATTCTCAGGTACTGGACAGAGAAGGAAAATGTTATATAATTTACTCTGGACCCAGCCAATACTGCCCCTAATTTGCCCAACATATGCCTTACAGTAACACATAAAGCTTATATCATATACATCTTATAATTTTTTCTATTTCCTGTGGTCACATATATTTCATGCCAGGTTTTTTTTTATTGTTTATGAATGGATGGAGACAAGATTTTCATTTTTTTTATGTGCCAAGCAGTCTTGTACTTAATTGTATACCAAATCAGTTAAGAACACAGTTTCTGTGGCTTCAATTGGAAAAATGTTTTTCCTCCATGACAAAGTATTTTAAGGCTGCATAAGGGAAATTGGAGCCTATCTAAAAGTCAGTGACACAGTGCTTATGATGGGATATGAATGTCCACATAGAACACCAAGTCTTCTTACCTGGCCTTAGCTTGCTGTAGTAAAAGTTTCTAGACACGTTTTTTTGTTTTTGTTTTTGTTTTTGTTTTTGTTTTTGTTTTTGCTGCTCTGCAAAATATCACATTCTTCGAGCAAAGGTGGGTAATTGACAATCCCATTTTGCATTAAAAAATACTTACCAAACTAGGAAACAATGGGACACTCTTTATCTAAAGGGCTAGAAAATAATACAAATCCTCTTCTTCCTTGATCATTTTTCTCAGCTGCCAATAACTGAGATCTTTGTGATTTACTTTGCAAACTTGAAGAATTATAACTGGTTTCCAACTATTATACTTCTCACTATATGAGATCAATGTTCTCAAGACCGAAAGCACTTTGAAATCTCTCCATAATCTTGCAATTGTCTGCTTTTTCTGAGTTTATGAACTATATACATATGAAGTTTCATCCTCAATTTCTGTAAAAAAGAAAAGTTAGTGAAAGACTTTGGATAAACACAGTCGGGTATAAACATACATTGAAATGTTTATGATTAGTCTTGGGCTTCAGAACATTATTGTTAAAATATTCAGAGAGGGGTCAGAAATAAGGAGGGGAAACAGATTGTAAATACACTGTTAATGTGAGATTAATAATTTTCTGTTGATTCCCCTTCAAATTGCCCCAAATTGAGAAAGTGTGCAATCTGTACATGTTTCTTTCTCTCCAATTTGCCTGTAGGAAAACTTCAGGTTCACATGGTTTAGAAGTACCTCCACATTGTATAATAACATCCAAAGAACCAAAAAAGAACAGTTCAGGCTAAATGAAAAATCCCTTCTCATATTCTTTCTTGACTTGCTTTTTATTTAAAAATAAATTTATGTCATTATAAGGAAAAACATGTATATGTTAAGATAACAGGATAACAACTTAGCCATGCATATCTCTGGGAGAATAAAATCTTGGCTTTTTTAATATCTGATAGTTTTGAAGACTAAAGACTAGAGCATTTTGACTTCTCCTTTTAAAATTTCTTCTGATTTCAAGTTAGCAATTCAAGACTGTAAGCCGGTCTAGTTTTAGTAGAGTCAAAAGAAAGAATGTTCCCTACTATTTTTTTTCCAAAATGCCCTTTAGTTAAATGATTCTTTTGTTTTTAATGTTGTCAATAAAATACCTTAAGCCTCTTATTACTCTTTGAAGAAGAGTCAAATTTTAGACTAGTTCAGATCAGTGCTAAAAATTAGTTGAGCAGTGATTAACAAGTTTTCAATGTTTTAAGCTAACTAAGTAGGTGTTTCAGATTGTATAACATAGGAACGTGAGCTAGAAAATAGGAAGACAAAACGCACAAATGTGCACACACACACACTTGTGCACACACAATCACACACACACCCATACACACACATGCACAGACACAAAGCAAACACTGTTTGAATGCAACATTCAGGTAATTGAAGGAAATGTAAATTGTTGTACTTGAATTATTCAGATAACAGCCTAACTTTTACCACTTCGTTGATCGAATTTGTAACCACAACACAGTTTTCCCAGCCCAGGGGATCAGCTGCACAAAGTGAGGCTGATAATGGGTCCTGCAGGGAAGGAAGGGCTTCCCTTCTGTTGAAAAGTTTAAACTCAACAGATTGGAAAGAATCGTGAAGATTGATTGTCAATAATGAAATCCTCCAGGTTGGGAAGGTAGCTGCTATCCTTCCTCTTTTGTAGTTATTTGGAGTTCCTTCTTTGTTTTTCCCCCAATCAGTTGTTCAAAGAAGGATTAAAGTTCCCAATTTCCATTGAAAAATAGAAGTCCTAACTCACAGTCAGACTGATTTTCAGGAACAAATGATAAGTGCTTTGATTTGGTTAGAGTTATTATAATAGTTTTTATTATATACTGTTCATATTTCTAAGAGGAGTTTGGGGGGCTCAGTTTGTCACCTGAATGAAAGCCCTCAATACACAGAGCAAGAGCCACTTTGCAGACTACCCCATCCTCTATCCATTGCTGTCCCAACCAATCCATTTGCCATTTATTTAACAGGCCCCATTCATTTAGTGCATGCACTGGTTAGTGCAGGGTAGCCCAGGAATCTATAGAAAAATTTAGAAAAGAAAAGAAAAAAAAAAAACCTGCATTCTGAAATAAGTTTCAATGCAATATCAAGATAAGTAATGATAGAAAAATTACATAATTTGATGACTTAATTTTCAAGTTGTAAGCCACATAGGATAATATTTTAGAAGAAATAAACTATTCTCCATTTCTATAATCATCACCACCACCATCATCACCACCATCACCGTTATCATCATCTATATTCTTTTTTTGCCCATACTAGTCCTTAGCTATTGATTCAAAACAAAGGTTTAATGTTTTTTCCAAATCATAATGAAATTAAAACTTAAATTAAGAAGAAAATGGATGCTTCATTTTAAATATTAAATATGCAGGTCTTAGTTTAAAATGTTGCTTTCCTAAAACATTTCTATAACTTCTCTTGTCCCTCCAGTTCTGTCTACCTTTATTCAAACAAAATTTGTAATATTTCCTTAGGGGAACACTACCCCTACTTTTATTTATTTATTTCTTCTGGGTTTTGTGTCACACTTGGCTTTTTTATTCTTTTTCATGAAGATAACATATGTATTGGCTAGGAATTTTTTTTCCCTAAAATGGATACATCTATGGACACCACAGATTTTCTTAGCTAAAAAGGACAACCAATATGCTTCATATTGTACATTTGGGCCTGGGCTTTGATTCCCCCTAATTTACCTTAAGATTTTTACTTTGAGGTAGAAATAGACACAGGTAAAATATATTGACTAAATTTACAGTGTTTACTATTATATTATCTGTTTAAAATAACTCTATGAAAACATTGTAAATGATATTTCTAATTCTTGATCTTCAAAATGACTAATTTTGTGTTGGTGAACAATGTTTACATGCATATATTTGTACAGCTACATGACATGTTTTTCTTTACAAGCAGCTCCTGGACTGAGTGAAAGGGTCATTCCTCATGAGTGCATTTTCTATGGAATACTTCAGAAGAGTAATAATTTTCAGGGATTGGGCCTGGGTTGTCTTGTAAGAAGCAAAGGGCCATCTTGTGTTTACATGCAGTGATGTGTGTATTTGTGTATGTATGTAAAGTGGTAAAACTGGAACAACTTATTAACATGTGTATTCCTCTACTCATCACCCCAAATGTAGTTGAAACAAGTAGAAAGAAGCACAGTTTCCTAGTGGTAGCATATTAGCCTACTAAGCGTTTAGTTAAGAAAAAAAAAAAAGAGTGTGGGAGAGAAAGAAAGAGAGGGAGACAGAAAATAGATAATCTCTACATTTTCTGGAAATGTGGGACCACATTCTCTCTTTAAAAAAATCAAGTTAAATACATCATAAGAAGTTGGTTCTGGGTACAAACAAGCCTGCCTCCTACTGAGACCACCTGATCATATTTTTACTTGGGTGCATGTATGAGTGATTAATTACTTGTGCAGGTGGTCAATATGATCTGATAGTTAGTAGTAGTTTTCAAGATGTAGGTGGCAAATAGCCATCCTCATACTTGTTTAGGATACAGCTTTCCAGTACAATGTGATTAAGCATCTATCAGGTCTAGTGTGAACCATGCGGACATAGGAATTAGCCATAGTGCATGGACTCTCCTCTCTTTTTGAAGCTTGTGTAGAAAGTTAAACCATTTTGAGCCCTGGGAGATGCCCCAGGAAGAAAGGAAGGGCAAAAGAGGGGGGTCTGCTCTCTGCCTCAATAGAATGCTTCCTGCTATGAAGCCATCTCATTCAGTTGGGAGGAAGGTAGAGGGATTCCAGAGTCTGAGAGTATCTCAGAAACAGCTCTGGGTACATAGTGCAGATGAGCTGAGCCCCAAGAAGGGATCCACCTTGCTCAAGTGGGTGCACTCACCCTTCTCCAGCAAGTGGACCAAGGACCAGGCCAGTTTCCCCGCCCTCACCAAGTGGCCTCCAATAGTCCCTGATCCCCTGTCATCCCACAAGGACCTGGAAGTCCTAACTCCAAGTCTTTGGGCCATCTTGGGCCATTCCCCATTGTCTCAAGACAGCACTGAGGTCCCACTGTCCTCCTCCCCTCTGTCAAGGACGTAACTCCCCGCTAACCATGCAGCTCAGCTCGTGATGTCCTAGTGAAACGAGGGCGCAGTAGCGCCCGACGTGCCTTGGCGACACGGGCAACACCGCGCCCCGCTTCGCCGGTCCAGTCCTGCCGCACTCTCTAGGCCTCCTGCCCTGGGCCAGCTGGGCCTGGTGGCTGGGCCACCCTCTGTATTTGTATTTGGATTCCTACGTTTGTACTTCTAATACAAATAAATGCACATGTTGTCAAAAATACTTGAGCCAGGAATGAGCATTTTTCTGGTTTGGGGTGGCAGATGAAGAGGCTGGAGAAAGGCAGGCTGGGGTAGAGGCCAAAGGTGCAATTCTATATGCGCACCAGAGGAACATAGTAACAACTGTGGCTTTTGGAGGCTCAGCATCCTGCTTAGGCCCACACAGGGACAGATTCTGCAAATCTTGAAGGAGATGAGGTTATGTGACTTCTCTGGCAGAAAGTTTACAAGTGAACAGTGTGCAAAGGAAATGTCTTCCACTTCCACTCCTGTCAAAGCCCATGAACAATGATTTCAAACCCATCCCTGGAGAGCAGAAGGCCCCGCTCCAGCCAAGCCAAGGCAGCTGATGTCAGCCTCCAGGGCCTCACCTGCAGCTCAGAAGTAGATTAAATAGTGTGGGCAAGGATCTTATACCTTCTATGTTTCTGGAAAGGAAGGTTGGCCATCCCCAATGTCCAAATAGTGGCTTCATGGGAAGGTACTGTTGCCCCACACTATGTAAAGGCAAATCTTTGCAAACAAAAAAACCAAACCAATTGCAACTGCTAGCAGTGCAGGCTGACAGAAAATTTATACTCTAGTCTATTTGAATTGAGCACATATTACTAAAAATGAAGAACCCCAGATCCTCTCGCTCAACTACTATGGCTTCAACAAGATTGGACTCTTCAACAAGATGACTCTGGCTCTTCGCAGGTGGGCACTGTGTTGGTGGAAGGTAGGGAGGTTGCTATAAGACAATTTCTACCACCTCTGCATATTTCTACCTCTGCTCTCAGTCCTAACAGAGGATTCAAAACATGACATTGTGTTTTCAGAAGTTGACTAGATCTCTCCAAGGTATCTAGTCTGGTGTTTTCAGCAATCACATCTAGAATTACTTCAATCTGTGCTTAAACACTGGTGAACATGAAATATTAATTAATTGCTTCCTCTTACTAGAATTGTCAAATTCTCCCTGGTCTATGGCCAAAATTGCAGGCCCCTTCAGAGATAAATTATAACAACATCTGTCATATATGTCATGTATGTACCAAGAACTTTGCACACATTGAATCACTTAGTCCTTCCAGCACCCTGTGATGTAGGTACTGTTTTTGTCACCATTTTACTGATAAGACAACTAATACTGTAAACCTGGAAAAATTCAGAAAAAGGATTTAAGGACTAGAAATGTGACTTTGAACATTTCAAAGCTCTTATGCTTGGTGAGTACACATTGCCAGCTGGTGTCTTGAAAACCTTGATATTAGGGGCGCCTGGGTGGCTCAGTGGTTGGGCCTCTGCTTTCAGCTCAGGTTATGATCCCAGAGTCCCTGGATTGAGTCCCTCATCAGGCTCCCTGCTCTGTGGGAAGCCTGCTTCTCCCTCTCTCACTCCTGCTGCTTGTGTTCCCTCTCTGGCTGTGTTTCTCTCTGTCAAATAAATAAATAAAATCTTAAAAAAAAAAGAAAACCTTGATATTATAGAGAGAAGTTCTGGGATAGTTCTTTTCCTGTGGTAGCAATTCACTTATTTTTTTGAAGATTTTATCTATTTGACAGAGAGAGAGAGAGAGATCACAAGTAGGCAGAGAGGCAGGCAGAAAAAGAGGGGGAAGCAGGCTCCCTGCTGAGCAGAGAGTCCAACATGGAGCTCATTCCACGGACCCTGAGATCATGACCTGAGCCTAAGGCAGAGGCTTAACCCTCTGAGCCTCCCAGGCGCCCCAGCAATTCACTTTTTAATTAACTTAAACAACTGTTGTTTGGAAAAGAACATCTCTTTCAAAGGGACATCTAAGGAATGCCTTAAAATGGCACACTGAGGAGGTGATCTGTACTTAGTAGGGATCCAATAAAAGCTACTCTCAACTAAAAAGTAATACATAGAATTCACTCACTTGATTACCTGTCTTATAAATTAAGAAGAGAGTTCATGTTCAGGTGCTTAAGGTACTAGATGCAGAACTAAAACTCTAGATAAAAGAGAGACTTCCTAAGGTCTCAAGATTTGGGACCCTGAGACTTGGAGTGGCATGTTTAAACCTCTCAACTCACACCAAATGCTTTTCTGAAAACCTTTCAGTGACTTTCCCAGGGCCATTAGCCTCATTGGTCCAGACCCAAAGCAAAGTCTCATCCAAGCACAGGCCAGGAGTGCTTCAGGTCTGTTCCTAGGGGAGATGGCAGATATAGCATCTTAAATATTTGTATTGAAAGTATATTGGAAATCCTTCCTGGAAGTCATTTTAAGGGTTTTAGAACTAGAAAAGATTGGTTGGTTACATTTATATATGAAGGAATTAAACAGCACCTGCAATTCATTTTTCTAAGGTTAATGATGAAAAGAAAAGAAAAATGACTATTTAAACCTGGATTCACAGTGGTATTCAGCCAAAGAAATTGAGAAGCTGATACTTCCTTGATAATCAGTGGAGGAAAACCCTAAGTCTTTGGGAGGTGGGAATGTTGGAATGAGTCCATCATGTGCAACTAATCCACCCACCATCTAACCACAAACAGAGACACTCAGGGGAAAACCCCCTCACCTAGAGGTTAAGAAAGGCATCAGAGGCTGCAGATGATGGGGATGTGCTACCATGGACCTGAGATCCGTGGTTTCAGTTGGAATTATTAAATCACGGAGTAGCAGATCCAGGTGGTGAGACTTAGCCTTCAGAGGCAGTGGACTTAATGAGCATAATAAGCCCTAGGAATGGAGAGCATGTCAATCCACAAACATCTGAGGCAGTGACTAACTAATGCTAAAGTCTATAGGAACGACATAGAGGCAAAGCCTGCAGAGGTATTGCTTGATATATATAATCAGGGAAGTTCTAGAGCAAGCAGGAAGAAACTCATGTTGGCATAATGAAAGTTCATGGACCCTTATGACAACCCTGGGTCTAAGATGATTTACAGTGTCAGAGTCCCCTTGTGGAGCATGAACCAGATACCTCTGAAAGGAACCCTGCATCATGGCTTAAACTATATCCTGAGATTCTTCCTCCAAGCATTTCCCATAGAAAAGGAGCTATTAAACAGGGCAAATGTGTCAGGAGAAAAGGGAAGTAATGAGAATTTATAGAGTTATTTGCTATTGGTTATGAATTTTAAAAATGCCCTGAGAACACAAAATGACAATAGGTCCAAAGTCAGAGTGGGACTATGGAAGTCAGGGCATAAACAGTCTTTCTTCTTTCTGTTTGCTTATGCCTACAGAGACTAAGGCTCTTAATGTGTAATAGAAGTATACACACTGTAAATTTGATGAAATCTTCATACATTTGTTCTTTGAATACTGAAAAAGCATTCCATGTGCAAAAGTGTTTACCAGTGAAGTAACAGCTAAACCTTGCTAAATGAAGCATAGCATGGTATTTAAAGAAAACAAGGGCACCTGGGTGGCTCAGTGGGTTAAGCAATGGTTTTTGCTCAGGTCATGACCCTGGAGTTCCCAAATCGAGTCTCACATTGGGCTCCGTGCTCAGCAGGGGTCTGCTTCTCTCTCTGACCTCTCCCCTCTCATGCTCTCTCTCTCTCTCCTTTTCTCTCTCTCTCAAATAAATAAATAAAAATCTTTAAAAGATAAAATAAAGGAAGTAAAACCAAATTATTGGAGTAACCAAGCTGTAACTGTTCATGTGAAAAAAGGCATTTTCTTGTTTTTTTCTAAGATTTATTTATTTAGTTTAGAGACAGAAAGACAGCATGAATGGGAGGGGCAGAGGGAAACAGAGAGAGAATATAAAAACAGACTCTACACTGAGCATAGAGACCAACTCAGAGCTCAATCCCAGGACTGTGAAATGATGACCTGAGCCAAAGCCAAGAGTCCAACACTTAAGTGACTGCACCACCCACACACCCCAAAAGCAATCCTTTTCTATCATGGGTAACAGAATAGCAACAAAGGATAGTACATATCTTTAAATATCAGGAATATAAAAGTCAGGGATAAACATATTCTCATTTAATCAATAACAGAAAAGCTCATAGTTTTATTTGTCTGAGGCAGTTGAGGTAGGAAACAAAATGCCTTTTTCTTTCTGACTGTGTTCCATACAATGTTCCCTGTGATGCAGAACAGGTTGTCATTTTGTCCCTGCATTTGCTGACCCATGGAGTGAGGGCTACTACAGTATGAAGGTCAAGTGGAAGCTGGCCTAATTGCCTCATTTTGCCAAAATAGTAAACCCAAAATATTGTTATAGCCCTGGGGGAGTCTCAATCTCCTTCCCTCTGAGATGTAAAAGATGAAGGGGAGATGATTCTATCACCCTTTTGTAACTTGCACATGTATCTGGTACAGAAGCTAAACCAGACCGTAGAGAATGACTTCTTATAATAAGTGACTTTGGGAATTGTTATGTAATGAATCAAGTTATGATGTCATTCACAGAGATTATTCCAGATGTGATATATTTTTTGGAGCAAATGAATAAAGTCCCTAGCAGTTAGTGTGCAGCTACTGACCCAGCAATGTTTTGATTTTAGTCCCAATTAATAGACACAAGAAAAAATTATTGGCTTTCACCTGCAATGACCAGTAATATACTTTGACTCTAATACCAGAACAATGTGAACTCATGTACTTCTGTCATAATATATCCAGCCCAGCAGGACCTTAATTATCTTGATACCCACAGAGCATTACACTAGTCCATTTCAATGGATTCAAAATTATTTAGATTTTTCAAATGGCAGAATTAAGAATTCTAGATGCTTTAGTAAAAGACTAATTCCAGAGTCTGATAAACTTTGGGGAAGCCCAGAATCCTTCTATATGACTGACTTTCCTAGGAGCCAACTGATCCTGGCCATGTCTAGGTAGTTCCTCTACTTGTAGAGACAGACTGTTCCATCTTCAGTCACCCACAATAAATAAATAAATGTTTGATACATCTCTTTGGATTTTGGAAGAAATATTAAAACATGTAGCTATAATGTTTTGATGTATTTATTGCATAGCCCATAAAACTGAAAATTTGGGGGTAGAACCCATAGCAAAAGAAGTATTTGAAGCAGGCCCTAGGTAGGTACAGGTTGAAATACACACTAGACCTTGTGACCCAGCAGAGCCAATGGTATTTAAAGTATCTGTGGCAAACAGAGATATTGTATGGGCTCTCTGACAGGTTGTAATAAGAAAATCACCTTTCCTGTGCCTTGAGTTTTGGAACAAGGACTTGTGTCCCTCTATTGACAACCATTTTCCATTCCAATAGCACTTCCTGGTTTACCAGTGTGCTTGTGGAGATTTAATGTCTGATTGTAATTTGCTAAGGAAGCTATGTGGCCCAATATTCCCATCATAAATGGAGATGCTCTATATGACACCATGCCTGAATAAAGGTAGAAAGCATAAGAAATTTTGCATAACAGCAGGTACAGATTCCTATGGTATCAAGTCCATATATAAAATAATCATGACAGAAGGGATGGAGGACAGGCATAGGCTAAACAAAATGGACTTTCCTTCACCAGAAATGATATTCCACCAATAAATGCCCATCTGCCACTAGAGACCAACTCTATGCCTCTGATACAGCACCATTCCTTAGGGATACTAGCCATCTAGCTGGCACGTTCATTACATAGAACACATCCTGGAGCTTGTGGTGAGTGGCTCCCTTTCTCTGGAATAAATAATAGTTTTGATATGAATTTGCCTTTCCTACCAATATGGCCATTCACATATTTGCTCTCCTTATTCATTACCATACAAGCCCACCAGCATCACCTCTCTTTTTCAGGCCAACTTGGCTTGCCAGAACTTCAGATGTCCTTACAGATTTATGAATGGTCCAGAAAACAAACGCTCTTATTGGTGGTAAATGTTTAAATAGTAATGGTATAATGATATACTCAATGATGGACAAACATACCACAACTCTCCAGTCAGATAATCCACATTGTCTAATAACACTAGTCATAATTCATTGAGGACCAATGGAATAGAAATAAAAGGCAAAAATAAAAGGCAACTCAAATATCAGAGAAACTCAGGTGTTAACAGACTCATGAAAAAGAAAGCTGCCAGATTTCTGGACACTCACCTTTAATCTGATTTTTCTGTCCCTCTCACCTTCTTCAGGATGCCATGAAAGGCTTTAATACAGCATAAATCTCCTCATACAAACACAAGATGGAGCAGAAAATCCCTGCAGTTGAGTGAAGTAGCAAAAATGGGGCCAGCAGACACATGTATATACCCAACCCAAAGAGAAGCAGAATCTGACATTTTAAAAGGCAAGATGCAAAAAGTACAGATCACCTGGTGCCAGAAAGTTAAATTTTAAGAGTTTAACTCCTAAACATTTTCCCCTGGGGAAAAAATAATTGAATAAAACAAGAAAAATGCAAGGTTGAAGAGACTAAGTTTCCATGCAAACAAAGCCTTTTTAAATATAGAAAGTTAAAAAAAAAAAAAGAGTCAGTCCTGTCCAATCCATTTTTCCCTTCCATCTAGAAAGTCTATTTTGCCTAATTCCTTATTTCCAAAAATTAGCTACTGATAAGCATGATACCCGTGTTTCCTGCTTAAGTTAGGTTCCTAAGTGCCCCTTCTGGAGCCTCTGATTTTATTAGGTCTGGAATAGGACCCAGTATTCACCCTATGCCTTTGTAAAACATACATCTAACTGAATTGGGAGGAGATAATATAGAAGAAACATTAGGGGGATGTTATTTCTGAGCAAAGTTCTTTAATTGTCTCCTTAGAATGGAAGGGGAGATACAAATCATAAATTAAATTAAATAGGTATATCTTTGAGGCTGAGAAGTTTTTTTGTTTGTTGTTTTTCGATTTTTAAATTTATTTTAGGGAAAGAGAAAACATTCAGGGACTAGGGACAGAGGGAAAGGGAGAATCTCAAGTAGACTCCATGCTAAGGCCAGGGCCTTATGTGGGGTTCAATCTCAGCACCCTAACATCACGACCCGAGCTGAAAGCAAGAGTTGCTAAGAGTCAATGCTCAACAGAGGTACCACCCAAATGCTCTAGGCTGAGAAGTATTTTTGAAATAAGATCAAGGTAGCAAATCTTCTCTGAAAGTGGTACAGTCCCCGACTTAAGTAGTCTGGCTTCAGACACTGAATTTGCCAAGGGAGGCTGATATAACAAACTCTGAAATCTCAGCCTCTTCACATAATCAGAGCTTTCCCACATTGCAGCCTAGACAGGTCAGCGGAGGGATTGAGCTCCATTCAGTGTGTGGAGAAACACATGGCTTCTCCAGCATGGCTCTGCTCTTCTTTTCCTCTTATCAAGTGGATGGGGAAGAGAGCCTGAGGCTCACAGGTGGAACTTTATGGGCTGGGCTGTCAAGTGGCACCCATGCCATGAGGCAGAGCCAGAGAGCATCGCCACACCCAACTGACTGCACAGGAGGCTGGGAAGTGTCCAACTGTCTGCCCAGGAAGAAAGAGGAGGAGCTTAGAGTTTTGCCACACAGGTGAACAGAAGTGGAAGTGGGGTGGGGAACCCTTGCAGTTTAAATACTAGCAAGCGGTATTGGAAAACCCTGTAGCTCATGGTTTTCCATGTGCCAGCAATAACCACAGCACCTGGGTGCTTATTAGAAATGCAGCCTTGGACCCATCCCAAACCCACTGAAATAAATCTGCATTTATAAGCAACTTAAAATTTGAGAGGTACTGACTGGTCTTGCTAAGTCAGAATTGTCTTCACATAATTTAATCTTGTGGTATTTTCAAAGGTCATGGGAAATGAAAAGATTCTGATTCAATTAAAATTCACCAGATATCTCCACACATATCACCTCGACTTTAACGGCAATTAAAATAATTATTTCATATGTGACAAAACGATACATTTCAAATTCAGGTATATCAATTCCTGTGTATTTCTAGAGTTCTGAGCCCCAAGAACTATCATTAAAATTATGTAAGAGTATAAAGAATATATAAACATCAGAATTCATACAAGACAATCCTAGTTAGAGGTATTTGAGATTGTGTTAGATAAAATTCAGATTAAATATCAGCACTTCAGTCACTTGTGCCAAAAAAGCGGAGAAACCTGAGTGACAACTATTACATTGATGGTCAGTTGGGCAAAAATCCAGGGTTACTACAAGATTTGCCTGGCTGTGAGTACAGATGCATCTACTTTTCACTGTATACCAAGTCCCACTAGGCAGCCACGGGCAGGCTGAAGATCTGTGTTATTTGGGTAAAATCCTTCCATCTGTCCAACAATGAGTGCACTGACAAACTCTGCCACCAGTACAAGGCAGGAAATGAGATTATCCCCAGGAGAATAGGTGAAAATCACCCCAGCAGATAACAGAAAGCTATTCTGATATTTCAAATACCTTCCCCAAAGCAGGCTGTTGTGTGTCATTTTAAAAGTATACACCAAACACGTTCTCCAGAAAAAAAAAAATTTCACTACTTTGGATATTGTAATTCTCCCTTAAAAAAACATATTGGGAAAGAAATCCCACATTGGGAAATCCCAATGGACAACGGGTAATAAGCCTGAAAATGCTTATTTCAATATAATCATTTTTATGATTCTTAATGCTTCTTTTCCTATTTATTTTATTTGTGAACCACTAGGAAAAAGCAAACATAAGGAAGAATTTTATTTTATTTTTTTAGAAACAAAGCCAGCTTAGGTCACTAAACACACGCGATGACCCAGTACCAAGGTGGTGCTCAGTAAATTAAAGGGCTTAGGTTCAGAGATCTCAAATATGCCTCCAAGCTCCCTAAAAACCTGAGAAAACAATCCTGTTGCATTTAGAATACACCTGACCTGCTTTATTATAAGCCCAAACTTATCACAAGTTCATGGGTGCTATATTGGCAACGAGAAACCAATTCACTGTTTTCAGTTCAGACCTTACAGAAGTCACAATGCAAAGACACTCATACCCCTTTGGGTTACTTTCCTATAAATCATGGTTCAGTTTTATTTGAGGGTGGTGGGTCAAGGAGAGATTTCCAGAAGAATGATTTTATTTATCTTTTAAAGATCTTATTTATTTATTTGAGAGAGAGAGAGAGCATGAGAGGGAAGAAGGTCAGAGGGAGAAGCAGACTCCCTGTGGAGCTGGGAGCCCAATGTGGGACTTGATTCCAGGGCTCCGGGATCATGACCTGAGCCGAAGGCAGTTGCTTAACCAACTGAGCCACCCAGGTATCCCATCAGAATGATTTTATAATGGATATTACACATTGGTGAAATTTAGATCTAGTCTGCAAAAACCAGACAATAAGGACTTTTCTAATAACATGATAGTTTTGAAGATATTAGATGTATAATATTTAAAACCAGAAAATTATGCCAACGCTTGAGTCTGTGTTTCCTACACTATACTCTGTCAAGTCCTTGGAGTGTCGGGGAGCATCAGGAGACCCTAACAGACAGTCACCTCAACCAGAGAGTTCCTGGGGAGATTTTACACAGCAGGCTTCTTTTAAGATAGGAGAATTGAAAACAAAGCTTCAAGTTTGAAAACCTTTGATCCTGTCTGAGTCTGCCTCTCTATCCCTCCATTCGCCTGGGTGATGAAGATGGGAACAGCCTGGATGAAATGAGGTACGTGTGTCAGGTCTGCAGCTTGGGGCTCTGTGTGTGGAGCGTATGCAGCCCCACGCCTGGCTTCCTGGCTGTTGCTACTGTCAACATCACTATTGCTATGTCACAGCGTTAGGCAGCAGTCCAGAGGAAAGGCGCTCTTCCTAGGGGTGTGGCTGTAAGAGCCATATCCCTGGGGCTTTGGGTACCACAGACCATTCTAAAAATGCTCATTTCATTTCTTCTCCAAAGTTAAAGATTGGGGCAAACTAAGACACTAGGTAGAAACAGTAGTTGCAGAATTTTGGATATACTGAATTCATTCACTCACTGAGATATTCTATACAGTTGTCCATAAAAGAAACACATGTTAGCATGCACTTACACACAGGCACACCTGCACACATGCACACACACACACACACACACACACACACACACACACCACATACACACACAGGAGGTATGTCTATCCTCTCAGCTTAGGAAAAAATGTTTTCTTTCTCCTTGCTTTCAACTCAACTCAGTGGTATAATTCAGACAATGATGATGCCTGAGAACTACAACAGAGCTCTTGGCATGGAATGCCTCTATCCAAGCCCTTGTATGAAATGATTTGACCAAACCCTACATGGGTTCCAACAGCTTAAGGCCCTTAGATGACCCTCCTTAAAATGCCTGCCTGAGAAGGCTTAGTGCTGTCAGAATTTGTTTTTTTTCAGCCAAATTTACTTATTTGTACCAGCTAAAACCTGGTATCAGTCAGATAGCTCCCTGTATCATCTCTTAGAACATTTATTTTAGAAAGCTTCAAGTTGTAAATGCTTTCTCTGCCCTTTGAGATGTAATTCCTCCATTGCCAGAGCTGTTTCCTGCAGGACCTAAGGGCTGTTTTGTTGAAATGCAAACTTTCTAGGAGATGTCTTGCTCCCAGCCCCTGTGGGAGGGCAAAAGCCTACCCACACCATTCCCTCTCATCATAAAGATATGAGATAAAAGCCAGTTAATAAGCCCTGATGGTCTAGTCACATAGACTAAAGCACTCTACACTTCTCATTGTCTATCAACTAGTAGACCCCAGTCTTTAGAAAATCTTCAGCCTTTTGTTTTAAGAAAGTTGAGTTTACTTCACCGTGGATGTTCTCCTTATTACAATAGTTACTACTGGATGAAATCTATCCTTACCAGCTTAAATAATGTCCAGCTTGCTTATCTGTAAAAGCAGCACAAATGTGGCATAGTTCAACTTTTTGTTATAGATTATCTTCATATTTAAAGGAATCTGCCATTAAGTATTATGATGGAAATAAAACCATAAAAAAATAAGCAAAGTTAGTTGCTATAACAGAATTGTGTAGTGTACTTAACTAGGGAATAAACGTTAGTTTTAATCCTAGTATGTCTAGCATGAACTATTCTATTGTATATGACACAGCTCCAGGATTTTCCCATTGGCCAAGAAAATATTAATGCAGAATTTTTATAAAAATACAAATCAGAATTTAGGCAGATATGTTTATTTTTTAAGAGGTGATAAGTAACCTTTTTAAAAGCAGTGTAAAACTTTGGAGATCCAGACAATATTTGTCTCCAGGCTCTCAGGGGTCTCTGCTTCTCTTGAAACAATGACATGAAGACTGAGGACTGAGAGGCCCTGAGAGGAGGGCTCTGCTATGGTGGAATAACCACAAACCCCAAGAACTCAGGGCAGGGCAGGGTTCAGTGCATGCAGATGGGCCTGTGCAGCCCAGGTACCAGGTGGGGCAGCTGGGCAGAGCTGGGGATCCAGAGCATGCAGGTGACCATGCTTCAGAGGGATCAGAAAAGGCTGGCAACACCCATCACTTATGTGAAATGAATACAATGGTGAATTTTACATTATGTGTATTTTACCACAAATTTTCTAAAAGGAAATTTTAGAATTTTCTTGCAATTTAGAATTGCCTTATACCATATACAACTTTGAGGAACTTGAAAGTGGTCAAAGACCTCTCAGCCTTATGCAGCCCTCCTAAAAGCCCATTTCTCCCCTTTGCAACTCCGTTCTGGTTCTCTAGCCCTACACTGGAGGGCAGACCCTGTGTTAGCACTGCTGGGCAGGACCAAAACCTAAGGGCAGACAGCAGCACAAATTTCTCAGACCCGGCCCTCTTCCCTCTGCTGTGAGCATGGCCAGAGGACAAAATCTCAGTCGGTCTCCATCTGGTCCACTGCACACTCAGGAAAGCCAAGGTGAATGTCAATGGCTTGCCTAGGCCTATTCAACTAGCAATAGGATCAGGGCTCAAGCCTATTCTTTTTTACCTCCAAATAATAGAATAGATAAATCAAGGAGAAAAACTTATGTTTGTGCAGATCAAAGTTATGACATTGCATACACTTGCCCAACTTTCATCTAGAGAGTAAGCTTCATTCACTAGTACATTTATTTTTTTATTTTTTAATTTTTTAAATAATAATTTATTTTATTTTTTCAGTGTTCCAAGACTCATTAGTACGTTTAAAACACCACTTCAGTCAGAAGAAATAAAAATGAACACTGATATTCATACATATCATTTGAAGTGTTTTTTATGCAAATCCAGTGCACCTGTATTATTTATAACATTCTTTAGCATCGTTCTTTTTTTTTTTCTTTAGCATCTTTCAGTTCTAATGCTGAGAGATCAAAGCTGCCATGCTGGACAATAATGGAAACAACCCTTGACAAATATCCCTTTGGGACTTTTTGGGATTTGAGGTTCACAGGAAGCTTATTGTATAAAGGTGCCCAGGCACTGCAACCACCCCAAATTGGATGAAGAGTTTTCCTTTCACTTCCAAGATTATATTCACAGAGATAAACTAGAGAACAGAAGACCCACAAAAAATCCTAGAAAACAGATGCAGTGCCTTGCCAGTAAGCACAGAGGAGACACAACCCAGCTCCCCACTCCAAGGCTGCACAGCCTGTCCTCAGTCTGAATGTGCTCAGTGATGGGCTTCCAAATGAGGGCAGAGACAATCCACTGTCCCAGAAGCATTATCAGTGTAAAGCTATATCCCCCTCACGATGTGATCCCAAGAAAAGGGCCTAGTACACTTTGGGTATGCAGTCGCCATTGAATGGATGAGTGCCTGCATGACAGAGACCACTGGGCTGAAATATCTGACCTGGGCTTTCTGCTTCTTCCCACATGATTCCATTGTAAGCAGGACTCAAAGGTAAAGAATACTATTTTCTTTGGAAATGAGAAATATTCTTTTCCAAAGCTGTTAGCTAGGTCTATTCTACCAATACACACATAGTAGTTGTACACAAATATGCTAATATATATATTTTTTATATATATATATATATATATATATATATATATATTAAAGTCTATAGGAAGAAGTCTTTTTTTTTTTTTTTTTTTAAAAGATTTTATTTATTTGCCAGGGAGAGGGAAAGCAAGAGCACCAGCAGAGGGAGTAGCAGACAGAGGGAGAGCAGGCTCCCTGCTGAGGATGTGGGACTCGATCTCAGGACCCCGGGATCACGACCTGAGCCGAAGGCAGCGGCTTAACCGACTGAGCCACCCAGGTGCCCCTATAGGAAGAAGTCTTAGGAAAAAGTAAAAGTAGACATAAAATTCTGACTTTGAATTTTTTTTTAAAGATTTTATTTATTTATTTGACAGAGAGAAACACAGCAAGAGAGGGAACACAAGCAGGGGGAGTGAGAGAGGGAGAACCAGGCTTCCTGCTGAGCAGGGAGCCCGATGTGGGGCTCAACGTGGGGCTCGATCCCGGGTCTTCAGGATCATGACCTGAGCTGAAGGCAGTTGCTTAACCAACTGAGCCACCCAGGCGCCCCTGAATTTTATTCACAGATTCATTCTCTTCTTTTCTCTCTTCCTTTTCTACTCCTTCTCTCTCCCTCCTCTCTCTCCCCCTTCATCCCTCCTCCTCTTCCTCCTCCTCCTCCTCCTCCTCCTTGTTCCCACCTCCCTGCACTGAGTATCATTCACCCTTAGCACACACAGTGGCAAACAACTTGGCCCAGGTGAAGCAGCAGGTGGCAACAACCTTAACAGTTGATTAGGAAATATGTCCTCAAGGATTTATAGTCTCAGAAATAGTCAATGAAGAGGAAGCAAGAGGCCATGGGGATGTAAACTGATGTCTTTTGAGCAGGGTTTCAATTGCCAAATCCCACTTATCCTTGGACATCCTTGAGCTTGGGAAGAGGAAGTATTTTTATGTTTAAGATCTTACATGTAAGCAAGCTAGTACTCCTTTGGTATGTTTTTCTCAGGTTTCGAGTATTCTTTATAAATACCTGGTCTATTAATCTATATAAGTGGTCAATGACAGTTAGTTATTATTCTGATGATTCGGATGATTATTATCCTCTGATCAATTCTGTTTTCTTCAGCGCACATATCAGCCAACAAACATGGTCTGCTCTGTGAGCTTCGGTCCTTCCAATCCATACCACCAATGGGGTTTCATTTCTATTCTGATATTGTCTCCTTCACAGAACATGTGAGAGTCACACAAAAGGAGATGGCATCACTATGGGAGTCACTGTTTTAAAATGTCTCTTTCTAGTATGAAGATGAAAAAAAGTTCCATTTATTCATGAATCCCTTTAAGAAAAAATTGCAAGTTTATAAGGAATATAAATTTTTATTGGTATTTTCCATGAAGTAAATTTAATATGCTTAGCAATTACTGGAGACAATGAGGGGTGTTAACTATATGCAGAGGTTATCACATAAATCTCAGAAGACAATAAACTTATAAAACAATCATTTTTATTACTCCATTTCCATAAAGTACACATCTGTAATGTGAGATAAGATAGCAAAATATAATAAGGACAAACCAGAGTCAACTACTGCATAATAAATATTTTCACTATATTGTTCCTAAGGACAAAACAGAGTCAACCACTGCATAATAAATATTTTCACCATGTTTCTAAAGGCAATACTTGCCTTTGATAATTAGCACATAATATGTTTATTGAGTATTCAAAGTCAAATTCATTTCCCTCTCTCAACACTTCCACTCATGTCCCTAACTTTACCTTCAGTGACCCTCAAAGATTTACCACTGATATACTATGACAGGGAGGAATGAGGCAATCTTTTAAGCTGTTCATAATTACTAAAGCCCAATAATTTAAACTTTTAAACTAGTGTTTTCTATTCCTTGGTTTTGTTTTTAATTTGATTTAGTGTTAAGTGTCTAGAAAATGTCTTTACTTCAATTTGCATATATCACAACCATCCAGTTCAGGTCAGTCCAGCTAAACAATCATTCTTCACTGAGCATATGAATACAAAGATCAAGACGAATGGAAATTCAACTGCCAGCTTAGGTCCCACTGATCTCTGTCACCTAACTGATGCTGGTTCCAGCTGCTGCCCTTCATTCTGGGGAAAATCAGCTAGAATCTGCACAGCATCTGCAAATTCCCTGGGGAACTCACAATTCCTGGTCTCCTCTAGTGTTGAGATGACTTTCCCAGATTCTACTGACAATTCATCTTCCAGGAATCTTCTCTTTTACTTTTGGAACCAATTCTTTTCTCTTACTCCCTTAAAAAAATACCAAAAAAACCAAAACAAAACAAAACAAAAAAAACATGAAGGCTGTTCAATATATAATAGTTTTTAATAAATATTTGGACCAAGAAAGGAATATAACTCAACCACCTGAAGTTAGATATTAAGTTGGTCTTAAACTGCTTTTACCACCTTAAGACCAAGAATTTCTCACATTTCTGCACAGGTCATAGCCCAGACCTTGCTGCTCAGTTCCTCCTTTCCCATCCAATCCTTTCTTTCCCATCTCCAATGCCTTCTTGTTTTAGTTGGACAAATTTACCCTTGGTTCACCTTTTTGATTCTATTTAACCTATTCTACTCCTCATGGCCTCATCCTATATTATTTTTACCCCACTATGGAGATCCCTGTTATATAGATCATCTCAGCATCTCCTAAGATCGTATTTGAAACAGTTAATTATATTAGCATTACATTGATTCAAATGCAGTGCTCTTCTATAGTGCAAATTGTGCAGAAGGTGAAAGAGAAACTGATCTGTTCAAGGTTGTGGACATGACAGGAGCACCCAAGAGGTTTTCATGGAGGACCCCTAAGAGATAAAATGGATTTGAAGGATGAGGAGATGTCCCAAACTATCAGGAAGTAAAGGTGCTTCAAGGCAGAGAATGGAAATTCAATGACCATGAGCATGAGGTCTTCAGACATGATTGGAAAGCCCTGACAAGATGTTGTTATTTTTAGCCAGAAAAGGAATTTGGGGAGAGAAAGCTGGGTGCAGATGGGGAAAAAACCTTTCATGCCATTCATCCCTAAGAAAATTAGATTCTATGAGCAAAGAGATTGGAATTTTGGAAAGATCACCCTGATGACAATATAAAGAAGTTACTGGTGGAGAGTTTACTAGACTGAAGGTGGGAGACACATATAAGCTATAGAATTGGTTCAGATAAGTTTGAGCTTTGCTTTAATAAGACAATGGCAGGGGATGAGTAGAAAGAACAGATGGGGGAGTAACCGGAGGGTAAAACCAATCGGATTATACAGTATATTACTTTAAATGATGGTGTAAAGAGAGAAAGACAGGCCAGGAGAGCTTCAGTATTTTCCTGAGTGCTATAGCAGACCCACTTTCCTGGGAAATGGAGGAAGGAAGATTCTGATAGCTCTTCACACATTCTCTTGCCACTACAATTTCTGTAGTCATTGATCTAGGTGCAGAATTAAGAACCAAAGCTAGGTTTTCATGGAAAATTTGTAACCAAAAGTTCTTCCAGTCAGGATGACTATTTAATAGATAAACAATTTATGATAAGCTTTTTTCTGACTAATTATCCCCTGAAATGTTTGCTTGCATGATAGAAAACCTGGAAATCCAGCTTTAGCCTCAAAGCAAACTTTTATTTTGAGAAAAGTGTATCTAAGACTTTGACTAACCAATAGTCTCCACCCTGGAGATATCTTAATGCCCCCCCAGTCCCAGCTGTGTCCCCTCACGGAACTGCCCTGGATGACCCTGCAAAACTGGCTACAGGTATAACTCACCTCCTGAACTGAGCCTCAACTTTTCTGAAAAATTTTAGGTAAGTGAAGAGTTTCAATAAGTGACAGAGGATGAAGAATAGCTAATTTTTATTTCTGAAAATAGAACATGTCACATCCAATATTGTGAAGCTATTCTACCCTTCATGCTGAATCTAAACTGTTGTCCTACTACAAAATATGTGGCATTCATGACACTGCAAACTATTTTAAGCAAACCATATATGCCACAACTATCACTTATAATAACAAAGCAACCATTTGTGTGAGTTTAATTTATACCTAGATATATTCATATATTCATTTTTCTAATCAATATGTTGCATAATTAAGAGTACTTATTATGGACTAATCAGCATGATGCATATTTAGAATGCACTTACCAATTACTAAACAATAGTGAATAAAATACTGCCTTTATATATTGTATAGTGGCAAATAGAAGATAAGCCAGTGTTCTAAGAACTTTTCTGACATGAATTTAGTTAATCCTTACCTCAACCCTATTATGATTCCCATTCTAAAATAAGTAATCTAAGCCACACAACAGTTAAACTTGTCCAAGGCTACATGGATAGTAAGGAGAGTAGTCATTTTCTAACCATAATAGTGTTTTATTAGGATGTGATTGATACTGTCAGCTATTTGTGCTAACAACAAATCATCACCTCATGTGGAATTATAGCTATAAGAAATCTAATTTTTTTATTTTATTTTATTTTATTTTATTTTTATTTTTTTATTTTTTTATTATTATTTTATTTATTTATTTTTTTATTGTTACTAAATTTTTTTTTTTCCCATTCCCAACACCCAGTGCTCCACGCTCTAGGCGCTGCCAGTACCCACCACCAGGCTCTCCCATCCCCCCACCCCCCTCCCTCCAAGTCCCTCGGTTTGTTTCCAAAGTCTCTGTTGTTTTGTCTCCCTCCCTGGATTACCCTAGTTCCATTTCCTTTCCTTCTCCCACTGTTCTCCAGGTGACCCCTCATGCATCCCAAGTAAGTGAAACCATGTGATACTTGACCCTCTCTTCCTGGCTTATTTCACTCAGCATAATCTCCTCCAGTCCAGTCCATGTTGCTACAAAAATTGGATATTTGTCCTTTTCGATGTGGGCGTAGTATTCCATTGTATATATGGACCACATCTTCACACGCACGGGGGCGCCCACACGCTGGGGGGAGCCCACACGCACGGGGGCGCCCACACGCACGGGGGATGCTCACGGTCGGGGGCTACCCACA
>PITA01015048.1:6926-51451 GCA_004023965.1 Spilogale gracilis | reverse complement strand
CACGCTGCCAAACACGGGAGTCAACAGTACCCTCTTGGGGAAACCAGGGACAGATTTTAAAAATGAAAGTAAAAAAGGAATCTAAATCTTTTTTTCTAACCCTAATCTTACGCACCTTGAGGGAGGCCTTTAATTGAGCAATAAATACATCATGCTGCGAACATGCCTGTCCCATGACAGGGTCCTACCTGATTAATGCTGCTGTCGGAAGAACGGGAAATCTCGTCTGAAAATACCGGCGCGCGCGGGCGGGCGGTCGCGACAATCCGGGCGTCTCCTTTCGTCAGCAGAACGCTGCGGTCAACAGGGGACAGCGGTCCGTACAGGCAGTCAGTCGAGCCAGCCCCACGTTGGGCGCCACTTGCCTCGGCCCGCGAGGCAATCAACCGGGTCCGCCAAGATACCTGTAACGGATGAGGGGGATGGGACAGGAGGCGCGAAAGAATGGCAGCAAGACAGGGATTCTGATCAAGCTGCAAAGTTTATTAAAACACGAAGGGGTTATATAGGCAAGGGATAGGGGAAGTGCACCCGATAGGTTGCTTTCAGGCGTGCTCTTGTACATGATTGGTGGGGCCAGGCATGATAGGCGCGTGATCAGGCTACTGATTGGTGTGCTCCTTTATGTGCGCCGTTGGGCTCCCTGAGGCTCTGTGGTGACCGCATCCTGTTATGTAGGTGCAAGGGTCAGGCCTGATTGTGTGGGCCTTCTTGAGCCATACCTCGGTCCCCAACAATTATACAGGTTCTGGATATTTATCTTGTCTTTAATAATTATATTTTTACTGCTATTGAAAGTGTTTCTTTTTACCATTTAAACTTTTTAATTTAAATTTTGCTGTGAAGAAAAGCAATTAAAATATCTATCTGGGGGCTCCTGGGTGGCTCAGTTGGTTAAGCATCTGCCTTCAACCCAGGTCAGGAACCCAGGGTTCCCGGGATTGGGCTCTGCATTGGGCACCACGCTCGGTGGGGAGTCGGCTTGAAGATTCTCTCCCTCTGTCCCTCTCCCACTCATGCTTGCACTCACTCTCTGTCTCTCTCAAAAATAAATAAATCTTAAAAAAAAAAATCTAACTGGGCCCATTGCTGAATCTTCATTATTATACATAGTTTTATTTTTTCTCTCTCTCTGGAGATTTTGTAGACTATGGGGCTCACACAGCCAACCAAGCACTGATCACCTAAAGCCCCAAGGACGAATCTCTAGCCCTCGCTGACGCACTCCCGGGACACCTGCTCTCACACCCAAGCCACCCAAGCCACCTCTCCAGTCATCACAGATCCTCCAGCCCACCGTCAAAGGCCAGACGCCCGGAGGCTACCTTCAACAGTTAGGGACCACTACCCGCCCCGAGGAATCGCTGAGCGCCGCACTTCTGGGCGTGCAACTGCAGGCTCCTCAGTCCGCCCCAAGAGGTTTAAAGGGCCGGCACACACCACTTCCGCTTCCGCCCCCCCCCCCCCCCCCCCCCCCCCCCCCCCCCCCCCCCCCCCCCCCCCCCCCCCCCCGCCAACGCTGACCGCTTCTCTCGCTCAACCCTGGGCACAGGGTGGTAAAGGGCCGCAACCTCCTGAAGTCTCGAATTCGGCACGGTGGATACTCGGCGAGTAACACGACCGCCCGCACTGATTCGCTTCACAGTGGGAACGGTGGTCTTGAAATAGTGTGCGGAGCGGAAGCCTCCGCCGACTTCTCCCGCTCTCCGTCTCGTTTTCTCGAGAAAGTCTTTCTGGCCCGGGTCTCTGCAGCACGCCGGGCCAATACGCATGCTCTGTAGCGCGTCTGACCCGCCGCGCCACCCCAGCCGCCAAGGGTGAATTGGTTGCTCTTGCACCAGACAGCGGAATCCGGGAAGACCTGCGATGAGGGGCATCGTGCTCTGCACGGGGCACAGTAGACACGTCCATTTAAGAGAAGTAACTGTAGGGTCTTTGAAGTAGAAGTCGTGGAAGAGGAGGCACGGGGGCCAGTAGAACCGGGAAGCCAACGGTGAGGACAGGTTGCGTGCAAGACGGTGAGGAAGAGGGACGGATGGCAGCCGCGGGGAGAAGGGGAGCTAGAGCTCAGCAGCGGGGGGGCTTTCCAGGTGCCGAGGCGGGGCCGCAGCAGAGCGGGGTGGGGGGCGAATCCTAAACCCAGAAAAAGTACAGAGGAGGACTACTGCATTTCTGGAAGCATCTGGTGAACTCTGCAGATCAAGCCAACCAGCCCTACTCCAAGCTCCAATCTGTTACACATCCTGGGAAGTCAGAAAGCAAAAGTTATGTCATTTAAAAAAAAAAAAAAGTGTGCTTCACTTGAACGCCTCCAGACTTATCTGTGGTTTGGATATGTCACACAAAGACCTTGTTTTTAACTTCCTCTTCGCACGGCAGAAGAAGATTTTTGGACTACCCCAACGACAAAGTGGAGACCCAGGCTCAAACAGGACTAGTCATGTTAATGTGACCTGTTGTCAGACCGCAGCACAATGTCCTAGTGTACACTTTTTTTTTTTTAAGATTTTATTTATTTGAGAGTGATGGAGATAGTAACAGAGATAGTGAGAGCGAGCAGGAGTGGGCAGGAGAGGGAGAAGCAGGCTCCCTGCAGGGAACCCCACCGGATGCTGGATCCCAGGACCCTGAGCCGAACGCAGAGGCTTAACCCACTGAGCCACCCAGGTGCCCTGTCATTGACTTCTAAGTATATGTGAGGTTAACAGAACATGATTATATATTATTTAGTCCTTTGAAGTTTGTTGAAATTTGCTTTATAATAAAGCCCAGAACAGGGCAAACGTAGTAAACTTTGAAAAGAAGTTCTTGAAAATTCTGTGAATTTTGTGGATGTTGTATACAATACCTCCATTTTACTGATTTTTATTAAGTATGTTCAAAACTTTAATAAACATTTTATCAGTTTATTCTGTAATACGCTAGTAGAAAGGGATTACAATCTCCCTCTATGATTGTAAATCTTACACTTTTACTTTAGATAATTCGAGTCCCTGTCTAATGTATGAATTTAGCAATTTCTTCATGATTAGTGACTGTCCCCTTACAGATTGTTTCTGATATCTAGTTGTACTAGTTTTGTCATGTTTAGTATTTGCATGAAATGCTTTTTCATAAAAGAAAATCCATTCCATGTTTTATGTGGCTCTTTCACTTAAAAAGACAGAGATTCTTGGGGTGCCTGGGTGGCTCAGTTGGTTAAGCGACTGCCTTAGGCTCAGGTCATGATCCCGGAAACACGGTAGCGAGCCCGCATCGGGCTGCCTGCTCGGTGGGAAGCCTGCTTCTCCCTCTCTCACTCCCCTTGTTTGTGTTCCCTCTCTCGCTGTGTTTCTCTCTGTCAAATAAATAAGTAAAATCTTCAAAAAAAAAAAAAAAGGTCTCTTTAAAAAAAAAGTTTCTTAATTTTATTTACCAAGTCTGACAAACTGTATATAAACCAGAACATTTAAATTCATTTTCATTTAACTTACTAATAGATTTTTATTTGATCCTACCTCTATTTGGGCAGCTTATTCTGTTTCTTTATACTCTACCCTTTAGCCTCTTTTGGGTTCGTGATAATTTTTGGTTTTAATCATTCTATTTTTGCTTTTTACTTTTGTCTTTGACTAGTTTGGAAAATATACACCCTGCTTCTATTCCCTTAATGATTATTTGTTTGCTTATTATTTTCCTTAATGATTACTTTAAATGTGCATCCTTAACCGTTACATGCATTCTTATCAACAAAGTTAGTAACTTTATATTTCTTTAGGAAAATAGAAAGCACTTTAGAACACTTCAATACAGGATACTTCTTGCAATTTACATGTTGCTGTTGTCACCTAGTTCAAGTCTATGTAATTTTTAAGACATGATAGGATTATTTTTGCCTATCATCTTCATTGACGGTTACTACGCTTTGACTCTAATTACCTTGTAGTGACAGTAAATTAATGTGAAGTTAGCATGAATTAACTTGTATTAATATATATTTCAATTAATATTAATTGTAGTTACTAGTTGCTCTGCTGCCTTACCAAAGGATTACATAGCCCTTTCTCAAAGGCTTGGCCATGTGACTTTTTCAAGAAATGAATTGTGAGGGAGAAAGTAGAATGTATCGCTCAGTCTTTAAGAGCCTGCAGATCATTTGCCCTGTTGTTTTTTCCTTTGCACTAAGACAAACAGGATTTCAGATGAACACTGCTCCTTCATTCCGGGCTGTGAAGAAGACATGGAGCCAACCTGTAGTCATTGTGTGGCATGAATTGAAAATACCCTATTTCTGTAAACCATCACAATTGATAGCAAGGCATTACTAAGCTTATATTGACTGATACAGAACTGGTACCTAAAAGTGAGGTACCACCATAAAAATAGAAAATGTACTGAGGGTGCCTGGGTGGCTCAGTGGGTTAAAGCCTCTGCCTTTGGCTCAGGTCATCATCTCAGGATCTGGGAATCGAGACCCACAATCGAGCTCTCTGCTCAGCAGGGAGCCTGCTTCCTCCTCTCTCTGCCTACTTGTGATCTCCCTCGTTGTCAAATAAATAAAAATAAAATCTTAAAAAAAAAAAAAAAGGTGTACTGGGGGCGCATGGGTGGCTCAGTTGGTTGAGCTGTTTGAAGCCAGGAAGGTGAACTGTTACTAGGAGCCAAAAAGGTGGAGGCCCATCTTATGTAGTGATAGGACATTTTGTAAAACTGTCACCTTTGACAACCTGGGTGGCAAATGATTCTAAATCACCTGTGGGCTTTGAGTGAAGAGGACGGAAAACAAAATAACAGTTGTTTGCCTTGATTGCCATTTTCTGCAGGTGCTGAGGAATCTCCATCAAGAGATGAGTTCAGAAAAGAATCAGCCAATTGGGAAGAGTGAAAATAAAAAATACCAGAAACTCCAGGACTTTCAAAGTGAGCAGATAACACATTAAGTCACACTTATATCTGGTAAAAGGTAAGACTGAAGGCATTTTTGAGTGCAAAAATTCAGTTAAAACTCCTCTGGCAATTTCAGATTAAGGTCCCTCATAAACATGGAGTCTGTGCTCACTTCTTTTTTCTGTTTGGGTTACTCTGTTGGTGGTACAAGACATTCCCTCATATATCTGCAAGCGCCATTTATAGGATTCAGGGTGTCTCAGAGAGGTGTAAATGCGGATTCTTCCTCCTCAGTGTCTACTGTGGAGGCTGGGTGAGTGTGAACACCTGCCTAAATAAGTGTATTGGACCTGGAACTGAGACTATCTCTACAGGTTTATATCCAAATTACTTGGTGTTACGGATAAATTCTCTTCCTCCATCATTGTGGAGATTGGTGGTATGCAGTTACAAGTGAAGGACGACAGAAATTGCCAGCAAATCACCAGTAGCTAGAAAGAGGCAAGGAGGGATTCCGCAGCAGGTTTTAGAGGGAATATGGCCCCAATGACACCTTAATTTTAGACTCCAGATCAGAGACAATAAATTTCTGTTGTATTGAGCCACTCAGTTTTATTTTGTTTTAAAGATTTTATTTATTTTTTTGACAGAAACACAGTGAGAGAGGGAACACAGGCAGGGGGAGTGAGAGAAGGAAAAGCAGGCTTCCCGCCGAGCAGGGAGCCTGATGCAGGGCTCGATCCTACATCTCCGGGATCATGACCTGAGCTGAAGGTAGTCACTTAACCAACTGAGCCACCCAGGCACCCCAAGCCACTCAGTCTATAGTAGTTTGTCCTGGCAGCCCTAGGAAGGTGATAAATGAGGTTATGTGAGAGAAAGCAGTGGGTAGCACATATGACCATAGGTCTAAGCCACATTCCCTATTTGAGCAATACCACTATCAAAGGTCTTCGTTTCTTTGAAAATAGCAGCTGCTTCCAGTTTTTCAGAACTCAAGGGACAGGAGACTTGTGATTACTCATCACTCTTCAATCTTAGTATTTTTAAAAGAGATTTTTAAGCAATCTCTACACCCAGTGTGAGGCTCACACTCACAACTCCAAGACCAAGAGTCACATGCTCAGGGTGCCTGGGTGGCTCAGGTGGTTAAGCATCTACCTTTGGCTCAGGTCATGATCCAAGAGTCCTGGGATCGAGCCCCATGTTGGGCTCCCTGCTCAGTGGGGAGCCTGCTTCTCCCTCTCTCTCTGCTCTTCCCCCCTGCTCACGCTCTCTCTCAAATAAATAAAATCTTAAAAAAAAACACTAAATCTTAAAAAAAAAGAAGTCCAAAGTTCCACTGACTGAGCCCGCCAGGCAGCCCAAATTTCATGATTTTTTAATGGATTCATTTTTCCTGAGTAACAAAAAGAAGACAATTTGTTTAAGAAAATTTATTACTCCACAGGGCTAAAACTGTTACCAGATCCACTTACGTATACCAGTAAAGAGTTTTTTAAAGTCTTAATCTTAAGCCTAATTACTTCCCTTGCAATTTATATGACATGAGAAAATTTACAATGTTGGCCTTTCTTGATGGATACTACACATTACAAACAAAATTTTATGGTACATAACTTTTGTGATCTTAGGAAACCTGAAAATTACTATATATATGTACTACAAAAATACTCAGACACAAAGCAAATAACATTCATCTTGGACCATTCTTAATTTACTGCTTTGACTATCCAGTCTATTCAAACATGAAACAAAGTGTCCTTTGGCATAGTGAAGTTATTTGCTCTTCCTATTTCATGTTATATTTTCTATAAATAAATGGCAATGTGACAGGAGCGAAATTTTTGTTACAATGTTTACATGTAAGCAACCTTTCCCAGCATCATTACACCATACTAATTCTCCTTAATAAGTGTTATCTGATGCACATTAAGTTTAGACTCATGCCAGAGGCATTCCTCATTGCAAGTCTTCAGACATCTATTTTCTTTGGTATGAAAGCTCATTTGTTTGGAAGGTATTCCAGGATTCATAACATTTGTCAAGTTTTTTTTTTTTTTCAATGAAAACTATTAGAGGATGACCCATCAAAAACATTTGTTGCACTCAGGTTTCATTTCTGTGTGATGTATAATGGGATGACAGGTGAAAACCTGTCAAGAAAAGATTTTGACTTTTCACCTCATTCATATGTCTTTCCCCAATGAAATGAGGCTACACTGGTGGTAGATAATTTTCTTATATTCACTGCATTTAAAGTTCGCTCTTCTGGATAAGTTCTCTGAAATTGACACTGACCAAAAATAGATTAACTTTCACAGCCTTCACAGGGTGTGTCTTGTGCGATTTCTCTGGTATTCAGTGACATCTGCCATCTCACTAAAGTCGTTCCAGTGTTCACTGTGTTCCTGAGATTTCTTTCCAGTATGAATTTCCTCATGTGAAGTGAGAAAGAACTTGACAGAGAATGTTTTCCCACACTCATTACACTGATAAGGTTTCTGCCCTGCATGACTTCTCTGATGGACACTGAGGTAGGATTTCTCAAAAAAGGCTTTTCCACATTGAATGCACTGATACGGTTTCTCTCCCGTGTGGCGTCTCTGATGCCTAATGAGCTGGGACTTCTGGTTGAAGATCTGACCACATGGAACACATCCATAGGGTTTCTCTCCAGTATGGCACCGCTGATGGATAATAAGATGGCTTTTTTGGCGGAAAGCTTTTCCACATTCATTGCATCCATGGGGTTTCTCTCCTGTATGAATCAGCTGATGTCTACTGAGCATGGCCATACTGCTGAAGGCTTTCTGGCATTCGAGGCATACAAAAGGTCTCTCTCCTGTATGTGTTCTCTGATGAACAATGAGCATTGCCTTCCGTATGAAAGCTTTTCCACATTCACTGCATTCATAGGGTTTCTCTCCCGTATGAGTTCGCTGATGGACAATGAGATGTGACTTATCTATGAAAGCTTTTCCACACTCACTGCATTCGTAAGGCTTCTCTCCTGTATGAATTCTCTGATGTGTTATGAGGGATGACTTTTTATTAAAGGCTTTCCCACATTCCTTGCATTCATAAGGCTTCTCTCCTGTGTGAGTTCTTCGATGAATAACAAGCTGTGAATTGTCTATAAAAGCTTTTCCACACTGACTGCATTCATAAGGCTTCTCTCCCGTATGGATTCTCTGGTGCGTTATGAAGTGTGACTTTTTACTGAAGGCCTTGCCACATTCCTTGCATTCATAAGGTCTTCTTCCTGTGTGATTTCTCTGATGTACAGTAAGCTGTGATGTGTGTACAAAAGCTTTCCCACACTCACTGCATTCATAAGGTTTGTCTCCTCTATGAATTCTCTGATGTGTCAGGAGATGCGAATTTTTATTGAAGGCTCTCCCACATTCCTTGCATTCGTATGATTTTTCTCCTGTGTGAGTTCGCTGGTGAACAACAAGCTGAGCCTTACTACAGAAGGTCTTCTCACATTCTCTACATCCATAGGGTCTATCTCCTGTATGAGTTCTTTGATGGATAATCAGGTTTGACTTCTGCATAAAACTTTTTCCGCAGTCACTGCACTCAAAAGGTCTCTCTCCTGTGTGCATTCTGTAATGCAGTCTGAGCTTTGTCTTCTCCCTGTAAGCTTTTCCGCACTCTTTGCATTCATAGGGCTTCTCTCCTGTGTGAGTCCTGTGGTGGAGAGTGAGATGATACTTTGTTCTGAAAGATTTCGGACACTCAGTGCAGCCATATGGTTTCTCTCCTGTATGAGTTCTCTGGTGTAGAGTGAGATGACATTTTGTACTAAAAGCTTTCTGACATTCAGGGCATCTGTACGGCTTCTCTCCTGTATGAGTTCTCTGGTGTATTACGAGCTTTGACTTATACCTGAAGGATTTTGGACACTCACTACATTCATAAGGTTTCCCTTCTGTGTGAATTCTGTGATGTCTTTTAAGATTTTTCACCATGCCGAATATCTTCACAAAGAAATTATGCTCACTGTATGGGGCCTGAGTGTGGCAAGTTTCAGACAGAATAGGGGAAAATGGTTTCCCATGGCTGTTGAGTTCATCAGAATTAATTTCTGCATAGTTTTTGCTCTGAAATTTTGAATCTGACTTTTGTTTCAAATGTATTCCTCTTGAGAAACATTGAAGGGGTCTTTCTACAAAAGGAACAAAATTTTTGCTCAGAGAAAATATTTTTCCCAATGCATTACTTTCGTTATTTCCCTCCACAGATTCATCCTTTTCAATATTTTCCTGATACCAACCTTAAACTTGCCACATTACTTCTAGAGGAAAAAAAAAATCAGTGAATCCTACCATAGTGAAATGGAGGGGATGGAATCTCAAGTCAATATCCAAAGAGAATGGAGAAAGTGATACAGCAGGTGTACAATACCATAAGTCAGAGGACTTCAATAAAAGAAATAGATAATAAGTAATGAACTGAAAACATGATGTCCTCAAATTTGGAGGGAATCTATGAATATCTGAAAGCAGAGTAGAAGAGCTGTGCAAATATGGATAAGATGTGGGGAAGGCAGGTTGTGTTTAACAAGCTATAAAAGAGAACAACCAAGTCAAAAAGGAAAAAGCAAATGAAACAGGCCAAGATCTGACCTAGAGTAGTAAAACGAGGTCCATCTTCTGCTAGCAAATGAGTCACATATGGTGAGTGAAGGAAACACCATTCACAATGATGACCTCTTTTCACCTGCTCTAAGTCAACTCTTAAGAGTCAGAGACTATGAGCAAAAATGTTAAAATAACAAGGGTCCCAACACACCAATGATCAACTGTCACTTGGCTTCCACTAACTCCCACTGTACTGGTGTACTCACCAGGACTACACTGACTTGGGAATTCTCTCTCTAGCATTCCTTGTTCTTTCTCCAAGTGATCCATTGCTTCTGGCCTAGTAGCTTGATAACCTGTCAAGAGGTAATCCCAGAGAACTGAGCAGTATTACGGACTATGATGAAAAATTCTGTTGCAGGGAATAGAGAGTAAATCTCTGCAAAACAGAAGCTTTTCATTCAGAAAATGAAAGTAAGTACTGTCACTGTTTGATCATAAGGAAAATAAGTTCTATCACCTATACAACTCCAAAATCAATAAGGACATCAGAGTACCCATAAATTGTATCAATGGGGGAAAAAACAGGCAATTAATGGACTCATGGTAAGGAAAGTTGTCTTTACCCAATGACATTAGGTTGCTATAATTTTCCAACATCACATCGCAGTAGAGGTTCCTCTGAACAGTATCTAGTAGCTGCCATTCTTCCCAAGTGAAATCCACAGCCACGTCACTGAATGACAACAAGCCCTGTAACAGCATAATCCTTTTTAATCTGGAGTTAATATAATAGAATAAAATATAGAAGATATATAGGATATACTGATTATTCTTTTTTTTTTTTTTTAAAGATTCCATTTATTTGACAGCGAGAAACACAGCAAGAGAGGGAACACAAGCAGGGGGAGTGAGAGAGGGAGAAGCAGGCCACCCGCAGAGCAGGGAGCCCGATGTGGGACTCGATCCCGGATCTCCAGAATCATGACCTGAGCCGAAGGCAGTCGCTTAACCAACTGAGCCACCCAGGCATCCCTCTGATTATTCTTACTATCGAAATTTATAAACAAGTAATTCTCTAGATCAAATTTTGATTTATACTTTGTGTGCTAATAAATCCATTGAAATAATCCTTTCTGTATTCTTTTTTTTTTTTTTTTAAAGATTTATCTATTTATTTGACAGACAGACTAGGGGAAGGGGCAAAGGGAGAGAAAGGACTCTCTACTTAGTGTAGAGCCTGACAGGCTCGATCTCACAACCCTGAGATCATGACCTGAGCTGAAATCAAGAGTTGGATGCTTAACTGAGTGAGCCACCCAGGCTCCCCTCTTTTCTGCATTCTTGGTCACTTCTTCACTCATTCATTCACCCAATGTAAAATGTTGTTAAGAATTTACCTAAAAACCATCTACAACCCACCTTAGGAGCATTTAATGTTATTTCTTTTGGGGTTTTTTTTGTTTTTTAAAGATTTTATTTATTTATTTATTTATTTATTTATTTATTTATTTATTTATTTATTTATCTGAGAGAGAGAGAGAGCACGCACAAGCTGTGGGAGGGGCAGAGGGAGAAGCAGACTCCCCGCTAAGCAGGGAGCCCTGACTCGGGTCTCGATCCCAGGACCCCAAGATCATGACCTGAGTCGAAGTCAGCCGCTTAACCAACTGAGCCACCCAGGTGCCCAGAAGCATTTGATGTTACCTACTATACATTGTAATAAAAAAGGAAATAAAGCAGGGTCTTGACTTCAGGTAGCTGCTGATCTTGCAAAGTAGCAAGTACACTTCTTTACAGAGTTCATATACGACAAGACCTATTGGTTTAAAAAGGGTTACAACAGAAGTATATTCAAGTTAAAATATGGGCACAAATAGGAGGAACTAATAGTTCTGAATAAGAAGTCAAGCTGGAAGAGGTGCAGTACATTTAGCGGTGTGTTCCACAGGAAGAGTGGGAAGACACAGGAGCTGCGGGTCTTCCAGAGGAAGCATGTGTTACAAGTGTTAAATAGCATGCTGGGTTCAAGGAACTACAAAAAGTTCAACGCGACAGAAGAGTCCAAAGAGAACCGATACCGAGGGTACAGGCAGCAACACACTTTGGAGCAAGCATGCACATTTCCTGCAGACACCTGGTACACACCGCAGTTTTTCATATACAAAAGTATGTTATGCTCACAACTGCCTTTTAGAAATTGACTTTACTACATATTAAATCATGATATTCACAAAAGCAACAACAGAGCTCTTACTATGTGCTGTATATTGTTCTAAATATGTTATGAACATATGTTACATATGTTCATGCAATGATCTACACAATGACCCTTAGGTAAAAATGATTCTTCTCTTTGTAGATAAGAGATTTTTAAAGTCTTCTAGCTATGCCTTTTGTATCTCCCACATTTCCTTAGGAAGATGACCATCCACTGGGTCCTTATTCTGGAGAAAAACAGAAGAGGAGGGTGCCTGGGTGGCTCAGTTGGTTAAGCAACTGCTTTAGGCTCAGGTCGTGATCCTGAAGTCCCAGAATCGAGTCCCACATCAGGCTCTCTGCTTGGCATGGAGTCGGCTTCTCCTTCTGACCCTCCCCACTGTCTCTCTCTCATTCTCTCTGAAATAAATAAAATCTTAAAAACAAACAAACAAAAACAGAAGAGGAAGACCCAACAAAGACACTGCTTCACATTTAATCTCTGGGAGATATTTACTCAGAAAGTTCATGTGCTTCCTCCTTATATACAAAGTAAATCTTATAACATGTTTTATTCTTCTGTGATGGTTTACAGTATTACCACAGAAGTGTCTGTAACTCTAGATCCTGCACTTACGGAGCAATGTTCTAATTGTTAGCGCCTTGCAACATGTGACATACAGATAAGACAGAACCCCCCTGGGGTGCCTGGGTGCCTCAGTGGTTAAGCCTTTGCCTTCAGCTTGGGCCATGATCCAAGAGTCCAGGGATCAAGACCCGCATCGGGCTGCCTGCTCTCAGCAGGAAGCCTGCTTCTCCCTCTCTCACTCCCACTGCTTGTGTTCCCTGTCTGGCTGTGTTTCTCTCTGTCAAATAAATAAACTCTTTAAAAAAAAAAAAAGAAAAAAAAGAACTCCCCTGACTGGCTACTCCAGATTATTATTCTATCTCCCAGTCTAAGCACATCTCTCCCAGCTGTAACAGATCTACATATATCTTTCACTTTGACTGTATACATTTTTAAATTGTTAACTATAGTTGTCACACAACATTACATTAGTTTCAGGTACACTGAAACTGTGTAGTGATTCAACAAGTCTATAGTTATTCCATGCACACCACAAGTGTAGCTACCATCAGTCACCATACAACACCATTACGACATCACTGATTATATTTCCTATGCTGTATCTTTTAGGCCCATGATTTATTCATTTCATAATTGTAAGCCTATATCTTCCATTCCCCTTCACCCATTTTGCCCACCTCCCTACCCCCTTACCAACTCTGGCAACCATCAGATTGTATACATTCTTATAAACTTATAGAAATCTAGGAAATAAACAGCTCACCTGGGACTTGGTCATTTTCCTCATTCAGGTGTCTCATCAAGGGTATCCTCAGCAAGGATGAATTTCTAGACTTGAGATCTACTTTCTTTTCCTTTATAGGAAGGATATCTGCCTCATTCTAGGAAGCCAGCATCTACAGATTCAAGGAGAGATCTGTTTGGCATGGAAACAATAAGAAAAGCAGGTTCTCATACATGCGAGGGACTGTTTCAAGCATTTTTCTCATTTAACCCTCACAGTCCTGGGGGTAGACTACAATTATTCCATTTTAGAGAAAACCAAGAAAGGAAAGGTCAGGCACCTAGCTAAAAGCCACATAGTGACTGGTGGACCAAGGATTAAAACACAAACCCTCAAAACTGATAGAACCTCTGATTCTAGGGAAAATTACCAAATTATGAATTATCCTTTCATCTTAACCAATTAAAAAAAGGGAGGGGAAACATGTCTAAAACAACTACTTTCTCACCCAGAAGTCAGAGAAGAAGGGAAACAAGGCAAGAGGCCCCCGTGTGCCACAGCTCACTGCCTGGAGACTTTCCAGGCCGCAGCACAGGGAGAAGGAACCCAAAGAGGCTACCAGTGTTGCTGATACAGAATTCAAAATCTGAGGAAGCAAAGATGACTAACATCTACCAGGCAGTACACCAGGAGAGGAAAAACTCACTCTACAGAGGCAGAGGGTTCCTTTGAGTCTCTGGCTCTGCACTAATGAACTGTGAGGAAACTACCAAGGCCACTGGAAAGGAGCAGGTAGAACAGTTCCTGGTGCTCACACAAGATCGGGAATAGTTAACGTTCCCACTAGCCTGCGTGGAAAAACCTAATATGCCTGGTCTCACGCTATGCAGAGGTCTCAGGAGGGTATTACCTCAGAAATGGGAATAAAACAATCGTAGACGACTCTTGTGGCACACCTAATAAAGCTTAAAAGAAAGCCTCCAAAGAATCAAACTGTTTCAAAGTAACTGGGTTACATCCCAGAACCAACCTCAAGAGTAGTTAAAGGAATAAAAGGAAATCCCATGAACAACAATGTGAAACTGACAATATATGACATCCAATCAAAAATTACCAGACATGCAGAGAAGCAAAGAAATATGACCCACAGCTAGGGGGAAGAAATCAAGCAAGGGAAACAGACAAAAGGGCCAATGGGAGAGACCTGGTGGATCAGAATACCAAAAATGCTATTACATTTACTCCATATATACAACAAATTAGAGACAAGCATGAGCATGATAAAAAATAATAAAATAATTAATAAACACTATTGAAACAATTGGATATTCATGTTTACCCCCACCAAAATTAACTCAATAGATTATAGATTTAAGAATTGAAACTGTTGGGGTGCCTGGCGGGCTCAGGCGATAGAACATGTGATTGTTGATTTGGGGGTTGTGAGTTCAAGCCCCACGCTGGGTGCAGACATTACTTAAAAAAAGAAACAGTGAAACTTTTAGAAAAAGCACAGAGAAACTTTAAGTGACCTTGGATTAGGCAAAGATTTCTTGAACAGGGCACAGAACACACAATAAAAGAAAAAAAAAACAGTAAGTTAGACATCCTTAGTACTAAAAATTTTGATATTCAAAAGACACTTGTAAAATGGAGGATCAAGCTAGAGGCTAAAGTAAAATATGAACAAAATGCATACCTGACTGAAAGACTTCCATCTAAAAAATACAAAGAACTTTTCCAACTTCACAAAAGAGACAATCTCATAAAAAAGAAACAAAAGATTTAACAGACACTCTCTCCCGCAAAAGTAGAGAGATGGCCAATGAACACACAAAATGCTGCTTCAGGTTACACAACTAAAGCAAATTAAATCCTAAAGAAAATATTCCTACAAATCTGTTACAATGGTGGTAACTCTATCTATCTATCTATCTATCTATCTATCTATCTATCTATCTATCTATCTATCTATCAGTCAGCTCTAGGCCCAACTTGGGACTTGCACTCCTGAGATCAAGAGTCACATGCTCCACCAACTGAGCCAGCCAGGTGCCCCGGAATGGCTACACTTTAAAAGACTGAAAATACTGGGGCGCCTGGGTGGCTCAGTTGGTTAAGCAATTGCCTTCAGCTCAGGTCATGATCCTGGAGTCCTGGGATCGAGTCCCGCATCAGGCTCCCTGCTTGGCAGGAAGCCTGGCTTCTCCCTCTCTCACTCCCCCTGCTTGTGTTCCCTCTCTAGCTGTGTTTCTCTCTGTCGAATAAATAAATAAAATATTTAAGAAAAAAAAAAAAAGACTGAAAATACTAAGTAGTGACCAGGATGTGAAGAAAAAGAACTCTCCTGTCCTGCTGGCAAGAATACAACATGGTACAGCCACTTTGACTTGCACGTGAATGCAAACTGCAGCTTTATTCAGAATATCCAAAACCGACCCCACAAATCCAAAATATCCACCAACTGGGGAATGAACGTGTTGCGGCATATCTGCGCCACCAATTATTATTTGGCAGCAGCAAGGAATAAACTAATGATAAATGGAAAATCATGGATGAAGATGAAAAGCATTATTCTAAGCGAAAGAAGCCAAACACCAGCGATTGACACGGCAGGCAGTTAGCTAGGTACGAGCAGGCAACAAGTGATTTCCGACTGTAAAAGGGTGGAGGCCAAGCTCCAAACAACCTGGGCATAGATATGCCAGGAGATATGCCGACGTTCTTCCCCCTGACCACTGCCCTAGAGTAACCTGGAGCTGTATTATAATACATTTACACTGTGGTTTAACCCCCTCCCCAGAGAATGGCTGCCATGACAGTTCTGACAAGAACCATATAAAGCCAAAAATTCCTTCAGCAGGTAGGTGGAGTCCCTTAGACGGCTGGTAGCAGCCTCAGTCAGAAACTGCCCTACCTATGACCCATAACCTACCCAAACACAAAAAGAAAAAACAACCCTGACCGAGGGTATTGCTGCCGCCTCTGGGGCTCACTCGCCCATCTCAAGAATGTACTGCCAAAAAAAAAAAAAAAAAGTACTTTTGCTTAAACTGCTATTAAACCTTTGCTTGCTTAAGAGTTTGGCTCTGGGTGTTTGGGTGGGGGGGGATAGGGTGGCTGGGTTACGGAAAAAATAAAAAAAGATAATAAATAAAAATTAATTAATTAATTTTAAAAAAAGAGTTTGGCTCTGAATTCTTTCTTGGCAGAATTTAAGAAATAAGGCCAGAGAATGGGACTCCCACTGACACAACTACTTACTGTATAACTCAGGTTGTATGAGATATTAGAATACATATAACTTTTAGAAAGCACAAAAATGATCACAAGGGAACAGAGGATGGGAATATGGTCTCAAATGGAAAGGGGCACTGGAACTTTTGGGGTTGAAGCAAAAGTTCTATATGTTGATTCAAGTAGAGGTTATACTTTTGAAAAACTCATCAAATTTGTATATGAAGAACTGTAAGTATATTATACCTCAAGTCAGCTAAACTTGCCTACAAAAAAGCAAAACAAATACAGGCTGTCTGCCTCTGAAAACAAAGTGTGTGTTTTTAAACTCTGCAATGAAGTTCACCTTCACACAAAATCCCAGCTGGATCTCTTACATACTCCAACCAGTGCTAACTATTAAAGAATTAATTCTGGCTATGAAAAATTAATTTAACACAGTTATCTAGAGATGCCAAGATACCCTAGAAATACATTAACACAGGTTAATATTCTCAATATCACCCTGCTGAGAACTCTGAAAGAAAATGCTACTCTGTGTCTTACGGTAAGGACAACTGAAGAAAACAGTACTGGATTTCAAGGACAACAGGAGAAAGACATTTATAGGCCAACTGCATTTATAGGCCAATTGCTATAAAAAGCCTAAAAAAATACTGAGAAACCATATCCACTGATATATAGGAAAAATACTAAGAAAACCAAATATAGGAAGAATCATACTATGCACAGTTGACTTTATTCCAGGAATGCAAGGATAGTGTAATAAGAACCACTTAATTATCTTGGGTACCTGAGTGGCTCAGGTCCTGATCCCGGAGACCCCAGATTGAGTCCCACATCGGGCTCCCTGCTCAGCGGGAAGCCTGCTTCTCCCTCTCTCACTCCCCCTGCTTGTGTTCCCTCTCTGGCTGTGTTTCTCTCTGCCAAATAAATAAAATCTTTAAAAAAAAAAAAAAGAACCACTTAATTATCTCAACAGATGAAAAAAGACATCTAAGAAAAAACCGTGGCCACCCACAATTAAATGATTTATTTATGTGAAAGACAAAGAGTCAGGGGTGGGTAGAGGAAGAGGAGGAGATAGTCCTTGAACAGAATTCCTGCTGAGTGCAGAGCCCAATAAGGGGTTCAATCCCAGGACCCTGAGATCATGACCTGAGCCAAAATCAAAAGTGTACAGCCCAAATGACTGAGCCACCCAGGTGCCCCACCACTGACTTTTTTATTACTAAACCAAAAATAGACAAGGAAGAGTATCTAAACATAATCTACAGCATTTCTTTAAACTTAGCGACAGGGCTTACCTCTCTTTGAAGTCGAAAATGTACTACAGATAAAAGCATGAGCGATAAAATGGGAAAAATAAAGAAATGAAGATTAGAAAAGGAGAAACAGAGCTGTCATTATGCACTTGCTTTAAAATCAATATAAACATTAATTGTAATTTCATATCCAAACAAACAATAAGATTTAAAAGAGAAAAACCAGTATTTACAAGGTACCTGGGAGGAAACTGTGCAAGACAAAAGTTTTATTATAGCAAAAGGAGCGGCCTGGGTTGCTCAGTGGCTTAAGCGTCTGACTCTTGATTTCATCTCAGGGTCAGGAGACAGCACCCCTAGTCGGGTTCCGTGATCAGCAGGGAATCCGCTTCTCCCTTTCCTTCTCCCTCTGCCCTTTGGGAAACTCATGCACTCTGACGTGCACTCTCTCTCTCAAATGAATTTTTTTTTTTTTAAGATTCTACCTGTCTTTTTTTTTTTAGATTTTATTTATTTATTTGACAGAGAGAGAGAGAGATCACAAGTAGGCAGAGAGGCAGGCAGAGAGAGAGGAGGAAGCAGACTCCCTGCCAAGCAGAGAGCCGGATTAGGGCCCCGATCCCATGACCCTGAGATAATGACCTGAGCCGAAGCAGAGGCTTTAACCCACTGAGCCACCCAGGTGCCCATGAATAAAATTTTTCTAATAAATAATTTTTAAAATGTTATTATAGCAAAAGGATACAAATCATAGCCAAGTCAGTAGGAGAGAGAGGATAGGGTAAGTGAGTCTTGGGATCTTCCCAACCCAGAAGCTTCCTTTGTCTTATCCCTTTGGAGTCAGGACACATTACTCATCCAGCATATCTACGAGCCACAATATGCAGGGTACTGCCAACCACAGAAGCTCACGTGAGCTTCACTATCTACAGATGTTATTAAAATTTCATTGAGTAAGCATGATTAATCTAATCACTGGCCATGTGACCATCTCAGAGGTTGGGCTGGTATCACCAGGCTCAAAGTCCCAACCCTCTAATCACATCGTTGGTCTTTCTAGCCTAAAATAGCCCCATCCTGAGTTACCTCACTGGCGTAACTAACTCATCATGAGTAAACAAAGACTCCTGTCACTCAAGACATTCCAACAATTTAGAGGCTACTTCCCAGGAGTGGGAGACAAAGGCCAGCCAGGCTGTTTATTACAAAATAACTAGCAAAAGACAAGCATTCCAAATATGCGGAGGAAAGACAAACTTCTCAGTTTCAAAACTGGCCCATGTAATATATAAAGATGGTGAATCACTATGTCATACACCTGAAACTAACATAACATTGTATATCAATGATACTGAAATTTAAAAATTAAAATATGTAAATAAAAAATAAAATTGGCCAATAAACATAAAAAGATTAGCCCTGTTAGTAATAGAACAGTGCATATGGAGACCACAATGAAATGAGATTTATACCCAAAAAATGTTCAAAAAGCAATAATGAAAGTACTAAGTTAAAAAGCCTATGGATCAACAGGCACTTTTACACATTGCTGATGACAGAGTTAGGTGATACAAAAGCAATTTGGCTTTTCCTTCTGGATAAAAATTCATCTATTTTGTATCAGAAATAATACTTCTAGGTATATAGTTTAGACTAGACAAATTCTCACAATGACTAAGAGACATATAAGACTTTTCAGAACCTCACCACTTTTAACAACCATAACCCAGAAACAACAGAAACGTCCAATGCATGAACTACATTGTATTTATGCAATAAATTCATATTAATGAACCAAGCCTGTATGCAAGATGGATTAATCACAGACTTGTACTGAATCAAGAGAAGCAAGCTTCAGAAGACCACATAATATCCTCATTATAAAACTTACAAACTCAAAAAACTAAACAGTGTACTCTTACTACCATTAAGAATATATCCATATACATGTGATAAAATTACACAAGTCCAGGGAATAATACATACTAATTTGTGAATAGTAGTTCCAAAGTTTGGGAGGGTTAGAAGGAAAGACAAGGAAGATGGAACAAGGATGGAGACTTTTCCATTTTCAAATAATCAAATATGACCCTTATTAAAACTATAAAGAAAAGCTGAGGCTAATCACTTTTTTCTAAATTGGGTCATTATATTAGAAAAGAATGAAAAGATGATTCACCCACTGTCGCTAAAGATGTAGAAAAACCTGGCACACTGTGTGTGTGGATGCATTAGATAATCAAACATTATTGGGGAGTTTGGTAAAATGAAACCAGAAGCCTTTGAAATACACATTTAATCCAGACTACTTTTACCCATTAAAAAAGGAAAAATATCCATAAAATATAATTCAGTCTAAAAATACATTTCAAAACATTACAGATAGTTTAAGGTGATTTTTCTGTTTTTATTGATGATAAATATATAATGATACTGTGATTAAAAAAACTGATGAGGGGCGCCTGGGTGGCTCAGTCGTTAAGCGTCTGCTTTCGGCTCAGGTCATGATCCTGGAGTCCTGGGATCGAGCCCCACATCGGGCTCCCTGCTCGGTGGGAAGCCTGCTTCTCCCTCTCTCACTCCCCCTGCTTGTGTTCCCTCTCTAGTTGTGTTTCTCGCTGTCAAATAAATAAAAAAATCTTAAAAAAAAAAAACCTGATGAAAACTCCATTTAATATGAAACATATAGTTAGAAAACATATATGTATGTATATATTTACAGATACATATAATTTAAAGAGTTAACAGAATTGTTTGAAATATAAAAACCCCCATTAAGAAAGTATACATTTAAATAATAATAGCGACCTTTTGTCAGGTACTTACCTGTTATGGACTTAATATTTATGTCCTCCAAGGCTGGCTCAGTCTGTAGAGGATATGACTCTTGAGCTCAGAGTTGTGAGTTCAAGCCCCACCTTGGGCATGGAACCTACTTAAAAAAAAAAAAAAATACAGCGCCCAAACTCATGTGTATTTGGAAAAACGGCCTTTGGGAGGTAATTAGGTTTAGGTGAGGTCATGAAGTTAGGGCCCTCAGAAGTACCTGTGAGGTAGATATCAATGTGTCTGAACGGGAAAACTGAGAATTAAAGAACTTAGCACCTTACAACAAATCACACAAACATAAAGCAGAACGGACATAAAAAGTTAGGACTTGCTTTGCGCGGTAGGAGCCTCGTAGCCAGTGAGGTTTATACGAGGAGCGATTAATGCTAAATGAAAAAGCTAGGACTAACATGATTTCATGCGCGTGCAAACACACGTGCGCACTGATACACACACAATTTCTAAGTGATTACGGCACGATTTTAACAACTCGAGGATCTGTTCATGGCGGGAGAACTGTTTTGCTATTCTTTCGACTTGTCTGTACGCTTAAATTCAGCATAAAAAGCTGGGAAATAAAACACCCCAATATACACACCCAAATGTCTCCCTGTGGCTCCTCGCGTTCCAAGCCACCAACCCCCCGCACTTCGCTCTCGCACCCATTCACAGCCCCCAGACTCCTATCTTGAGAGGGATCAAGGATCTCTCGGATGCTCAAACTCGGACCATAGGGAACTCCGATGACCCCCAATCCTTTCCTCACCGACCAGACCCCGATGGGACCCTAGATCAGTGGCTCTCCCAACGCCTCTGTCTACGGCCTGGGGCGCGACCCGGAACCCACTTGTCGCTGTCAGTAGTGTCTTTCGTTCTTAACAGTAATGCCAGCCCAAGCTTCCGCCAACGCCCGACCGCCCCGAATCCACCGGAAAAAAACACGCCCCACGAGTAATCCCTCCCCTAGAATCGCTTCTAAAGTCGCAGAATTCCCAGAGCGCGGGGCTGTGACAGCGTCTCGGAGAAACCTAACTAACCTGGACCGCGAATCAGCGACCTCACGCCGTGAGAACCCAAGCTTCCGTACGAAACTTCCGCTTCCGCTCATCTGGTTTGCGGGCCCCTGTCTCGGAATCAGTGGCACTTTGTAGTGAACAATCAATCCACAGACCCGCATTCTGCTCCCGGTTAGAATTTATCACTGGGCAACGTCGCCGCTCGGATTTCGTTGCAGGTTGCGGTGGTAGCGGCCATTGTGGACCGTGCGCCGCCATCTTGGATCGTGCCCCGTACGGACAGCGGGATGGCCACCCTAGGCGACCGGAGCTGGCCGGCCAGACTGAAAAAGCGCAAGTCCAGCCCATCTTTTCTCTTCTTTTCAAGACTTATCGTCTCCGGTTCCTCCACCTCGGCCAGCGGCTGTCAGTGCCGTTGCGCATGCTTAGTAGGACTTCATCGCTCTCGCCTAGTGAGCGGAGAGCTAAGCCAATCACAGACCAGGCCTGAGCCGGAAATGCTTGCGCCCGCTCGGTCTCCTCGCACTTTGGAAGCCGCTCGGCGGGCGCAGCCATATTGGGAAGGTCTGGATCCGTACAGCATAGAGCCGACCTCCCCGCAGGGAACTGGGGGAGGAGAGAACGAGGGCGGCTCTTTCGGAAAAACGGGGATTGGGAGACTGGAAGTGGGTAAGTGGATTTGAAGGAGCAGAGGCGGCTGGAGGATGTGTGCTTCATGACCGGAAACGGTTGTGGACCAGACACAAGCAACCGCGATCCACGCCAAAAGAATAGTGTTTGTATCCCGTGTCCCAGGACAAACTGGGTACATTAAAGGAGGATCCTGTATATCCTTGTTAGTCGCAGCCCGCCCAGTCATTTGTTTTTGTGAATACTGTGTAGGTAATGATCCCAGCTTCCTTGTTTAGTCGATTTCCTCACTGGTAGGTCGAACCATCTCGATCCCGAGTCAAGTGTCCCTATCTGCATGGCTCTGATTTCAGACATTCTGTTCCATTCTGCTCTTCTTTATCCCTGCGCCAGCACCATTGTGTTTTAGCTATAGGAGCTTTCTGAGTCTTACAGTCTGATAAAGCAAGGCCTCCTGCCATCTTTTTCTACAAGCCTGTCTTTTTTCTTCAGGTCCGTTATATTTTCAAATAAAATTTTAACTCAGTTTGTCAAGTTCCACCAAAAAGAAAAAGTGATCGGGATTTGTATTGGTACTGCACTGAATCTGTAAATCCTTTAAGTAACATCTCTACAATAATGTCTTAAAATCCATGAACACTGCGTATCACTCCACTTAGCTAAATTTTTTTTTCCTTAAGATTTTATTTATTTGACAGAAAGAAACACAGCTAGAGAGGGAACACAAGCAGGGGGAATGAGAGAGGGAGAAGCAGGCTTCCTGCTGAGCAGAGAGCCTGATGCGAGCCTGGATCCCAGAAGTCAGGGATCATGATCTGAGCTGAAGGCAAAGGCTTAATGACTGAGCCACCCAAGCACCCCTAGTTAAATCTTTAATGTCTCAATAAAGTTCTGAATAATGTTTCTTATGGTAGTCTTCTACATTTTTATTAGTCATTTCATGACACCTGGAATTTTTAATGCTCTTGTAAATGATATTTAACAATTTTATTGTTTAACTCTCTGTTGGTCTGTAGAAATAGTTGATTTGTATATTGATATTATACCAAGCAAAATTGATAAACTATCGTATTATTTCTAATGGTTTTCGTGACTACTGCGGAGTAAATTTTTAAAACTTCCTATTTTCCCACTGTCTTAACATCTCCACAAACAGGCCCAGAGTATACCAATCGGGCAATCAGGTGTATCCCTGTAATAGCGTTTATGCCTGTACAAGTTCCTCTTCCTACCCTTTCTTGTGACCTAGTGTCATTCAAACACACCATTGAAATACCCTCCAGTCTTTTCTTATGTACTCCCCCAATAGGGCACTTCCAATAGGGGATACTTTCTGACCCTCAGTAAGGGCATTTAGTCATGGATCCTTGCTCTCACTCCATTTCCTTGGTTGAGACTGATCCTTGGTTGAGCACTCTCTCCTGAGCAACCTCTCAGCAAGCAGTGACTCTGTGTCTCAGGGCCTGTGAGTATAATAAACTTTTTTTCCCTGCACCTCTCCTGTGCCCCTCTTGTGCCTGCACCTGGCTGACAATCCCTAAAGGAACATAAAGCAATTATTCTAGATTTTTACAAAAAGACATACTCTCTTTTTTTATTTGACAGAGGGGTAGAGCCAGAGAGCACAAGAGGGGGAATGGCAAAGGGAGAGGGAGAGAGAGAGAAGCAGGCTTCCCGCAGAGCAGGTAACTGGACATGAGCAGGGCTTGATCCCAGACCCCTGAGATCATGACCTGAGCCAAGGGCAGACACCCAACCAACTGAGCCACGCAGGTGCCCCCATATTCTCTTTAAATAGTAAGTTTCCCCCATCCTTTTCCATTTTTAAACTTTTATTTTTCCCTTTTACACTGGATGAGACCTCCAGTCCAATGTTGAAAGGGTATGATGATGCAGCATTGTTTTCTTCCTGATTTCAAAGTTTCTCCGTTAAGTATGATGTTTACCAAAGGTTTTTGTAAACTCTCTTTACCAAATTAAACTTTGCCTATGTGATTTTTTTTTAAAGATTTTATTTATTTGACAGAGAGAAACACAGCCAGAGGGGGAACACAAGCAGGTAGAGTGAGAGAGGGAGAAGCAGGCCTCCCGCTGAGCAGGGAGCCTGATGTGGGGCTCAATCCCAGGACCTTGGGATCATGACCAGAGTCAAAGGCAGATGCTTAATGACTGAGCCACGCAGGCACCCTGTGTGACTGTTCAATATACTTTTCTGCATGGTATATTTTACAATACAAATGTTTGAATAATTGCACATACTCCACTTTACGCAGCTGGAAATCAGAATGAATAGCTTTTTAGTTCTATTTCAAAGACGACTGCTTATCACTACATAATACTGCATCCAATTTAATAATCGGCCTAATAAGCCATTAAAAATTCTGATGTTCCCAAATTGCTTCTGTCCAACTTTATTTCCATGCTTCTGTCAAATATTTCAAAGAAAAAAAAATGACAAAGCATCAAGATAATATTAACATTTATGCAGTATTATATTTATTTGATTGCTTTCTATATGAAGCTGAAAGCCTCTATATGACTAGGTCAATGTCATATAAATATTTTCATCATTGGTATTTTGGGTATGTGCCTGTCATGTTCCTCCTCATAAAACATGGGCCAAAGAAAAAATACTAGAAACGTGGCAGTAAAAAAAAAAAAAAAAAAAAAAAAAAAAAAAAAAAAAAAAAAAAAAAAAAAAAAAAAAAAAAAAAAAAAAAAAAAAAAAACCATGGCTATGTGAGACATATACCAGGAATGAAAGAGCAGGAATTTTAATAATAAAATAATACCAAAATTCACTATATGTTTTAATATTATAAAATTCACTTAATATATCTAAGAAGAAAATTCATTGACTATCACCGTTGATGCTAAAAATGGCTTTTGACAAAAATCAACAAATTTTTTTGAAAAAAACACTCTAGAATATAGGAATTTTTGATGCTTTCTCAGTGTGGTAAAGTATTTATATACTAGCAATTTATTGGGACTTAGTTGAAGCTGCATATTGATCAAGTATCCAGAGAATCCTGCTTATTATTATTATTCTACACAGCTGTCTGTGGATTCTTCTGTCATTCCAGCTAGGCAATCAGTTCATCTGCAAATCATGACAATTTTTTCTTTGTTTTTGACCCTTTCATTTTTATTATTGACATATTACAATGGTTAAGATCTCCAGCTCGGAAGAGAGGTTGCAGCAGACCTCACTGCCAAACAACTAGGGAACATCTCTCAAGTTATATCATTCAGTGTGAAGTTGCTGTCAAGCTTTGGTAGCTAATAACTATTAAGATGAAGAAGATATACTGGGGCACCTGGGTGGCTCAGTGTTTAAGCCTCTGCCTTCAGCTCAGGTCATGATCCCAGAGTCCCAGGTTCAAGCCCCACATCGGGCTCCCTGCTCAGCAGGAAGCCTGCTTCTCCCTTTCTCACTCCCCTGCTTGTGTTCCCTCTCTAGCTGTGTTTCTCTCTGTCAAATGAATAAAATCTTAAAAAAAAAATCAACAGTTTTTGCAATGGTACTTTTTTCAAATATATTTTTATTGATGTAAAATTATACACAAAATAAAATTAGCACTTCAAAGTATACAATTCAGTGATGGTCACTACATTCACAATATTATGCAACTACCACCTCTACCTAGTTCCCATTTTCATCATTCTTAAAAAAAAAAATCAAACAAATCCATAACCATTAATCAGTCTCCATGTTCTCTTCTCCCCAGGCCCTGGAATCCACCAATTTGCTGTCTGTCTCTATAGATTCACTTATTCTGCACATTTCATATAAACAGGAATACAATATGTGGTCCTTTGTGTCTGGCTTCTTTCACTTATCATGTGTTTGAGGCATACATTATAACATTCAGCAATACTTCATTTGCATAAGTAATCAATATTCCATTATGTATACATATGTGTATACATGTATATACACACACATATCACATTTATTTATCCATTCATGGATAAATGGACACTTGGATTATTTCCACCTTTTGGTTATTGCAAACAGTGCTGCTGTGGACATTTATGTAGAAGTACTGAAGTACCTGCTTTCAGGTACTTTGTTGAATATATAGCTGGGAGAGCATTCGAGGGTCATGTAGTAATTCTATATTTAACTTTGTAGAGGAACTGCCAAATTGTTTTCCACAGCAACTGAACCACTTTCCATTCCGGCCATGTTCAAGAATTCCAATTTCTGAAATGTTTTCCTTAATATTAGTAAATGCTGGGCATTTTAGGAAATGCTAAGAGAGAAAATATTTCTAGTGCCCAAAAACATGCTTTCATAAAAAATCCAAAGTTCTTTCATTATTCAGTACTTGCAATATATATACATGAACACACACATAAACCCAAGTCTTTTCTCCCCCTTTGTCTCTTATGTTGCTTATTTTTTAGTATTCCACGTAAACCTTTTATCACTTTTGCATATCTAAGAAATAAGGCTCTAGAATAATGGCAGTTTCAAGTAGTGATAGTTCATCACACTTGGCAGAAACACTACAAAAGACAGTAAAAATGAGAGCAAATGTACACAGTCTAATTCATTAGAATTCTTATTGAGTCAAATTATATATTACAAGACATTCTGATTTGTAAGGAAATATAACATTCCTATTTATATGGTACTTTATTAATATTTTATGTCTCTGCCGAGAATTTATTAAACCCTAAAAATAAAAAAAAACCTAAAAATTATGTTCCTTCATGTAATTCAAAAAAATAATAAAGTCAAATACAAAAAGTCCATGTTACATAGTATAGCCCACAATATAATTCCTACAAACCTTTGTCACTATTCAACTTATTTTGTTATATTTTTAAGTGGCGTTATATTGGCAGTGAAAATGCCAAGTATTTTTTTAATGATTTTATTTATTTGAGAGACAGAGAGAGAGTGAGAGAGAGCATGAGAGGGGAAAAGGTCAGCGGGAGAAGCAGACTCCCAGCAGAGCTGGGAGCCTGATACGGGACTTGATCCCAGGACTCCGGGATCGTGACATGAGCTGAAGGCAATGGTCTAACCAACTGAGCCATCCAGGTGCCTGAAAATGTCTAAGATTTGTAGTAGAATATTCTCTGTAATCCTTTCTAAAACAATTATGTTAATCCCTTACAAAATAATTTCATTCTACACATTGTTTCCAAGTTTAGCTAATTGCCCAAATCTAAAATGCCATCAAACATAGAAAAGCCATAACAACTAAATGAGGACATTCCTTTGACTGTAACATGCATCACAATTGAAGATATAGTCAGATGTGAAGAAATACATCCAGAAATACAAAAATAAAACAATTAACCACTGATGCTTTTGTCACATTCACTGCTGTGTAGAGTAAATTCTATTTTTTAAGAGCTGAAGATGCTTAATGACATCAAATCCTCCATAGAAAGCATTTTTAGTGACTATAATCACAGTGTTTCTATATGACATGATTCCTTAAAGATTTTATAACTTTAGGGCACCTGGGTGGCTCAGGGGGTTAAACCTCTGCCTCTGGCTTGGGCCATGATCTCAGGGTCCTGGGATCCAATCCCACATCCTCTCTGCTCAGCAGGGAGCCTGCTGTTCCCCTCTTTCTCTGCCCGAGTCTCTGCCTATTTGTGATCTCTGTCTCTGTCAAATAAATAAATAACATCTTTAAAAAAAGATTTTATAACTTTACTGAACCTAGGGAACCAAGGGAACAAGTTCCCTTGTCTGAGAATATGATCTCTCTGATATGTGAGTTAGAGAGTAATTAAAAACCTCTGAATTGTACCCTGTTGGAAGAAAGCATCAGCACCCTAGAAACTAGACAGCAACGACTCTGGGTGAATGCACTAACTTCTGCCTCTAGACTTCTTCCCCGCCTGCTCCTACCTGCAGGTCCTGGACCTGAGCCCAGGCCTCCCACCACATCCCTGTTGCAGACTAGCTGCCCTCACAGCAAGTGGATAAAGGCTTGTAAATGTATGCCTTTGGCTCAGGTCATGATCCCAGGATCCTGGGATCAAGTCCCACATTGGGTTCCTTGCTTGGTGGGGAGCCTAGTGCTCCTCCTGCTTGTGCTCTCCCTTTCCCTCTCTCTCTCTGACAAATAAATTAAAACTTTAAAAAACCAAAACAAAACACAGTCCACATCCTTCTCCTCTGACCACTTCTCCTGCCTCATGTGGTTTTGTGCAATTTGGAGTTGTTTTCATAGACTGGCATTTTTATTTGTATAGTCTTTAGTCAATGGAAAATTTTTGTAATAAGAAACCCAGGATCTCCCTTCAGTCCTGAACAGGTTTTCCCTCTGATTTCATCTCAAAATTTTATATACCTTTCTAGTTTACAACTCACTAAATGTGTGAATATACTTCACTCCCTTACTATTCTACACTCTTAAAGTCCTATTTTTGCTTTACATTTCAGAAAATGTTTGTTCAATAAAACATGAAATTACTTTAAAAGGCTGTGCATTGGGGCGCCTGGGTGGCTCAGTTGGTTAAGCAACTGCCTTCGGCTCAGGTCATGATCCCGGAGATCCGGGATCGAGTCCCACATCAGGCTCCCTGCTCGGCAGGAAGCCTGCTTTGCCCTCTGTCACTCCCCCTGCTTGTGTTCCCTCTCTGGCTGTGTTTCTCTCTGTCAAATAAATAAAAATCTTTAAAAAAAAAAAAAAAGGCTGTGCATTGTAAGTAAAGCATTGTAGATAATCATTGCAATTAATGGCACTTCTTTCTTGATATGTGATGAGTTTTGTGGCCAAAGGATTTATCTATTATATGATTTTGGAGATAATGATTGACTTTGACCTGTAGATGAAGGCTTTACTACATTTACTGCATTAATAGGGGTTTCCTCCTACTTAAGTTTGCTGATGTAAGGAAGATATGCATTAATCGGGAAGACTGTACCACATTCACAGCATCTATAGGATCTCTCTCCCTATACAAGATGGTCAAAGAGTTTTGACTTTCTAGAGAATGCTATCATCACAACATTCCTGAAATTTTTATGTGCCATGAGATGTGATTTTTCTTGGCTTTTCTGCACTCACTGCAACTGCAGGGTCCCTTTCCTGAATGAATGTGATTTGAAAAGAATGATTTCCCACTTTCACTGCATCCACAGGTGTTGCCTCCTAAACACGTGGCCTGTGACTTTCAAATGAAATTTCTGACAATCACTGCATTTGCAATGTTTCTCTTTTGGTAGGATCCCTCCTGTGGCATACTGGGAGGAGTCTTCAAATGAAAGGCTTACAACTTTCTTTGCATCTATAAGGGTTTACTTCCTATAGAAGTTCCAGAAAGGTCTATTATAATCAAAGCGTTCAAGGTATTTCTATTTTATATGAGTTCTTTGAATAGACAGGACTAATCAAAAACTATTTCTCACATTCCTATAGTCACTGCATAGAGAATTTTCCCCTATGCTGAGTTTGCTGATGATTAATAAGAGCTGACTTCCGAAAGAAGGCTTTTTGACATTCATCACATCCATAGGGCCTCTCTCCTGTGTGAATTCGCTGATGAATTATGAGCTGAGCCTTTTTTGAGAAGGCTTTCTTACAATCTGAGCATTCATATGGTTTCTCTCCTGTGTGAGTTCTCTGATGCACAGTGAGATGTGTCCGAACCATGAAGGCTTTATCACATACTCTGCATCTGAAAGGTCTCTCTCCTGAGTGAGTTCTCTGATGTAAAGTGAGTTTTGACTTCCAAGGAAAAGCTTTCCCACATTTACTGCATGCATAGAATTTCCCTTCTCTATGATGAGTTTTCTGATGACAGACAAGTGCTGACTTTGTAATGAAGGCTTTTTGACATTTATTGCACTCAAATGGTCTGTCCTCTGTGTGAGTCTGTTGATGAGTAATTAGCTTTAACTTACTAGGAAAGGCTTTCCTACAATCACAGCATTCATGGGATTTCTTTCGTGCATGAGTTCTCTGAAGCACGGTCATGAGTGGTTCATAAGCATTCACTGCACATTTACTGCATCCGTATGGTTTCTTACCTAAAGGATTTGGGTCATAATTAGTGAGCTCTAACTTCTGAGTGAAAGCCAGTGGGAAGTACCCACCATAGAATGAGCAAGATAATAAGGAAAGGTCCAGAAAGATATTTTTTCCATTTACTATAAAAAAACACTAATGAGACAATCAGTAAAATTTGAGTAAGCTATGGAGATTGAGTAATAGTTCTGTATCACTATCAGTATTCTGATTTTGATTTTTTTTTAGTATTTTGATTATGTGAAAAATTAACTTGTTTCTAGGAAATATAAACTTAAGTATTTAGGGATAGAGAGTTCAGAAAAACAGGATGTATGTGTGTGAATTGAATAATAGGTGGATAGAATGTGATAATGCAAATGTGGTAAAACATTACCACTTAGGAAAATCTACATAAAGAATATGTAAGGGGCACCTGGGTGGTTCAGTGGTTAAGCTTCTGTCTTTGGCTCACGTCATGATCTCAGGATCCTGGGATTGAGCCCCATGTCAGGCTCCCTGCTTCACAGGGAGTCTACTTCCCCCACTGCCCCTCACCCCACTCATTCTCTCTCTTTCCCTCTCTCTCAGATAAATGAGTAAAACCTTTTGTTTTCTTTTTTTAAAAGATTTTATTTATTTATTTGACACAGAGAGAGAGAGATCACAAATAGGCAGAGAGGAGGAAGCAGGCTCCCTGCTGAGCAGAGAGCCCGATGTGGGCCTCGATCCCAGGACCCTGAGACCATGACCTGAGCTGAAGGCAGAGGCTTTAACCCACTGAGCCGCCCATGAGTAAAACCTTTAAAAAAAATATGTAAGAAATTTGTGTATAATTTTGGGATTTCTCACTAAGTCTAAACTATTCAGAAATAAACATTTTCAAAGGAACAAAAATATAAAATAAAGGTCCTTTGTGTAGGAATATTACTTATAACAGCCTGAATATGGAAGAGAGAATTTTTTATGTTCACACAATGGCATCCTGCACAGTACTCTGGTACTCTCGTTCTAGCGCCGGTTACACAGTATAGTGACAGTAAAAATTAACTGAGCTGTACTCTTACATATATCTGTATTTTTGTGTATGTTATACTTCAAAAAATTTTTACATAAAAAAGTAAGCAAAAATTTAGGGAGGAGTCAGGAAATGTTCACATGTAGGAGGAATTTGTATAGTATACTAATAGTAACAGGATGCCATTCAAGGTAATGGTGGGAGAATGACATGTCCTGATTTCACTTTAAGAATGTCATCCTGTGTGTATATATATTATTTATCACACTAACAAGGTCTTAAGTATTGTGACATAAATACTATTTTTAGGATGGTGGACTATGCTTGGGAAAATTGGTGAAGACCTGCTATGGCATACAGCACTTTTTTGGGGGCGGGGTTATACTTAAGATCCTTCTCTCCTTCCCTCTCTCCTCCAACTCAGAAGATTGTTCTTTCTACGTGGTGGTTTAATTATCTTCCACACCCAGATAATTATCAGACCTTGATGTATTTATAAATTTGCATGTTTCTAAAGTTTGTTTTTGTCTTCATGAATTTTGGGGGTGAGAGGATGAAAACCTGACTTTTATTACTTTTTAAAAAATAAATGATAAAAAAAAGACCAAGAAATCTGGTTATTACATGGAGAATACAGAGAAGCAAGAGTAAAGAAGTGAGAGCATTCTCAAGAAAACTATAATAATTTTGGCAAGAAACAGTGGATGTTGGGGCTTGGGTGAAACAAGTTACAGAAAGGAGTGGAGAACCTCCAGATACTAAAAGGAGAAAGTACAGGCTACACTCACCAATGGACTGGATTTGTGGTGTAAGTGAGAAGAGGAACCAAGAATGACATGACATTTGAAGTAGTCATTAGATCGCCAAGTGCAGAAATAAGATATACAGGCAAATGTGTATGGATAAAAGAAGGTCTGGGCTGGAGACAGAAATCTGGGACTCATCAGCACATAAAGAGTATTCTTAAGGCCACGAAAATAAATGAAACCACACTAGGAACAAATGATAGAAATAGGCAAGGATGAAGCTTTATGCTCTCTGACTCTGGAGACTTTTGAAGATGACCAGAGAATGGAGAAAGTCTATTCATTGGTGCAAACAATGACCAAAGATGCCACCGTAAGTCCTGAGTGAGTATCTGATAGAGGCAGGTTAGAATGAAGAATCCTCGGCTTCTCACTCAAAGACAAGCATAGTTATCCTCTCTTACCGATCCTTCTCTAATTCTCCATGCGACAGACAACAAGCCCTAATATATTTAGACACCACCACTGTGGTCAACATTCCCACCTCCTAGCTTGTTTTGATACATTTTCAGATGGCCCACAGAAATCCAAAAAGCTAATCCCAGGATAAAATCCTTCTGAGTTAACTAGAATTGTTACATCCCTTGATCAGGTAAAGGGGTAAAAACAAGAGCTGCTGAGGGCACCTGGGTAGCTCAGTGGGTTAAAGCCTCTGCCTTCAGCTCAGGTTATGATCTCAGGGTCCTGCGATTGAGGCCCACATCGGCTCTCTGCTCGGCAGAGAGCCTGCTTTCTCCTCTCTCTCTGCCTGCCTCTCTGCCTACTTGTGATCTCTCTCTGTCAAATAAATAAATAAAATCTTTTTTAAAAAGTGTTAAAAAAAAACCAAAAGCTGCTGAGAAAACAGGGATGGGCATTGCCAGAGAGGAAGGAGAAGAGGAGGAGGAGGTCTGGAAGTTGTGCAGGAAACATTTTGCCAAACATGAATCAATCCAAAGACAGAAAAAGAAGGGCATATCTCCCCAAAACACCAGGCAAATGAGAGCCTCATTAATGATTTAGGTATCTACCAGGACCTTTAAAGTTTTAGCCTGTTAAAACACATTTGGAAGGGGTCATCCCCTCATGGCCAACTACATTACTTTCAGAGTCTCACATCTTCCTCTTTTCAGTTGCTCACTTACCTGAAAAGCACTGATATGGCATTTCATCTTCTACGCTCCATGACTCTTCTCCATGCTCAAAATTAAGGATCATATCTGGCTTGGCAGCTGAATAGCCTGTTCATAGGAAGTGACAAAGACTTGGACACTTATAATTGGACTCGGTGGGGAATATCTAGGAAAAGCACAAGTCTCAGGAATTGACATAGTGTCACCTTGACAGATCAAGTATCTGTCAAAGGTGACAGCACATAAGTTCTATCTGGGAACAGAAGACAGACTAAGAATCTATTGCGTATAAATTAAAGTCCAGTATCTTGAAGCTCTTTGGAAGCCAGGGCAACTGAAAAAGGAAAGGCTGTTGTCTGTGACACTCGGAATGACACATAGCAATCATCTTAACTACTGTCACAGTCAGTTACAATTCTGAGCAGAACCTAGTAGCTGCCAGAACCTAGTAGAGTCCACAGATACATCCTCAAATGACATTAATCCCTACAATAAGACACTGTTCTTTAATTCGTGGTGATCATTACTGATGTGAAGAAGACCTCTAGGTATTACATTCTGGTTGTTTTTACCATAACTTACAAAGCCTATGTCTTTGTGTAATAGTTTTTATTATTCATTATGGAAAGAAGTAAAATGTCATTATATCTATCTTCTCATAATATATAGATGTGTCAAATCAACATGTTGTATATCTTAAGCTTATATGTTATATATGTCAAATATATTTCAATTAAAAACTCTATTGCATTTGTACACTTAACAATCGACTAATCCAACAAATTATAAGTTTTTGAAAGGTATAGCCATTAAATCCTACAGGTTAAGTATCCCTGAAATAAAAATCTCTGAAAAATATTCTTATTTTTAAAATTTTATTTTTAAAACATTTTTTAAGATCAAGACTATGTGCTAACATAAAAACACAGCAAATACTGGCAATCCAGGAGCTTTTATATATGTTTTTTCCAACTAAATACTACCTTTTACTTATTTTTATTGATGTATAATTGACATACAACATTAGTTTCAGGTTGTGCAAAATAATGACTTACAATATATTTGTGAGAGGACTGCCAAAATAAGTCTAGTTAACATTTACCACTATACATAGTTACAGGGAAACACGTATCAAAAGAAAGAACATAGGATCAGACTTGAAATGACTGCAAAGGAGTAATTATCAGCAAAGGATATTAATATGTTTTTAATATATTGAGAAATAAAACATCCAAAATATGGAGAAAGAATGAAATATTAAAATGACCCTTCAGGGGCACCTGGCTGGCTCTGTTGATAGATTATGAGACTCCTGACTTTGGGGTTGTGAGCTCGAGCCCCACATTGGGTGTGAAAATTACTTAAAAAATAAAATCTTTTAAAAAATGACTATTCAGGGCGCCTGGGTGGCTCAGTTGGTTGAGTGACTGCCTTTAGCTCAGGTCATGATCCCGGAGACCCGGGATCGAGTCCCACATCGGGCTCCCTGCTTGGCGGGAAGCCTGCTTCTCCCTCTCTTACTCCCCCTGCTTGTGTCTCCTCTCTGACTGTGTTTCTCTCTGTCAAATAAATAAAATCTTTTTTAAAAAAATGATTATTCAGCTGTATCTCTGATGTTCAAATGCATATGAACCAGCAGAAAATTGAGTAACTGAACCTTGAACAATGTGGGGTTAGAGGCACCAACCCTTGTGCTGTTAAAAATCCACATAGAACTTTTGACTCCCCCATAACTTAACTACCAATAGCCTACTGTCGACCTGAAGCCCTGCTGTTAACAATTAACTGACACATTTTATGTTTTACACACTGTAGTCTACAATAAAGTAACCTACATAAAAGAAATGTTATTAAAAATAGATGGGGCACCTGGATGGCTGATTTGGTTAAGCGTCTGCCTTCAGCTCAGGTCATCTTGGGATCCTGGGATGGAGCCCAGCATCAGGCTCCCTGCTTGGTGGAGAGTCTACTTCTTTCTCTCCCTTTGCCCCTCTTCTCTGCTTGTGCTCTCTCCCAAATAAATAAAATATTTAAAAATAAAGATTAAGAAAAATTAGTGTGAAAAAAAGACATTTTTCATCACTAGAAGCCCAATCAATGCACTACATGTTACACAGAGTCACTTGAAATAAACATTTTCTGAAGTGAACACAATCTTATTTTTTACTTTTATTTATTTTTTTTAAAATTTATTTATTTGACAGAGAGAAACATAGCCAGAGAGGGAACACAAGCAGGGGGAGTGAGAGAGGGAGAAGCAGGCTTCCCGCCGAGCAGGGAACCCGATGTGGGACTCGATCCCGGGTCTCCGAGATCATGACCTGAGCTGAAGGCAGTCGCTTAACCAACTGAGCCACCCAGGCGCCCCTTTACTTTTATTTTTTAAAGATTTTATTTGACAGAGAGAAACACAGAGAGGGAACACAAGCAAGGGAAGTGAGAGAGGGAGAAATAGGCTTCCCACTGAGCAGGGAGCCCAATGCAGAGCTTGATCGCAGGACCCCAGGACGATGACTTGAGGCGAAGGCAGACGCTTAATGACTGAACCACCCAGGTGCCTCTACTTTTATTTTTTAAAGTTTACTTATTACTAATCTCTACATCCAAAATGGGGGTTAAATCCGCCACCGTGAGATCAAGAGTCACATGCTCTTCTGACTGAGCCAGCCAAGCACCCCAAGGGCATTTTTAAATAAGCAAAATCTGAGAGAATTCACTGCTGAAAGACCTGCACAGAGAAATCTTAAAGTATCTTTTCAGGCTGAAAGAAAATTACGTTAGTTGAAAACTCAAATCACCAGAAAAGTAGTGAACACCAGAAATGGTAAATAATGGGATATTTGTAAGGTTTTTATTCTTTTCATTTTCCTTACAGGGTAAATTGTTTAGGAGAGGTTTATGGGCCAAATTCAGCCCCCTGCCTCATTTTCTTTCTCTTTTTTTCTAAAGATTTTATTTATTTATTTGTTTGTTAGAGCGCAGAGGGAGAAGCAGGCTCCCTGCTGAGCAAGCAGCATTATGCAGGACTCAATCCCAGGACACTCGGATCATGCCTTGAGCTAAAGGTAGATGCTCAACCAACTGAGCCACTCAGGCGCCCCCCTGCCTACTTTTCTAAGTTAGGTTTTATTGGACCATAGCCACATCCATTTGTTCACATATCTATGAGTACTTTCACTATAGAACAGATCACTGAACAGATTTAATAGAGGCATACTGTATGGACAGCCAAGCTGAAAATACTTATTATCTGGTTCTCTATTGCCTAAGAATGAAATTAGTAATACTGTAAGGTGGGTTTATAACAATAAAAAACCAAGGTAGGGCAGTGGTAGCTGAAAAGACAGAGAATGGACTTAAAAGGAATTATACTGCCATTAGGTCATTAAATTTTTGGAAGTGTGAATAGAATGTGTGAATTACAAGTGTGAAGTAGGCAAGATAAGGTGTGTGAAATGAATAGTGTAAGATGTCATGTTATCAGTTTTAGGTCAACTGTGATGAAAGATGTCACACTGCACGCTCTATAGTAACCACTAAAATAACAGTAAAATCAATAATAATAAAACTAGAAATACTATTTAACCCAGCACAGTCTGCCCTTGAGGCACCAAAACTCACCATTCCATGTGCAAAATTTTCCCTTAGGGCTGAGAATGAGATAAACTGTCCACTCCCACACTTTCCATCACACTAGAGAACCTCACAGTGCCATAAGACAAGAAAAATAATAGGCTTGAAGATCAGAAAATTGTTGCTATTTGCAGACAAGATTGTGTATAAAGAAAATCCAAGAAAGCCTACAAAAAAACTACAAAACCTTATGAGTTTATCTAAGAAATTCACAAGACAAAAGGTCAAGATATAAAAAGTCAGTTGTACTTCTGTACTAGCAAACAATTGAAAAATAAAAGAAAAATCCTAATACCTAAGAGTAAATCAAAGATATACAAGACTGCTACGATGAAATGTACAAACATTACCGAAACAAAGACTACCCAAACAAAAGCTGTATCATGTTTATGGATGGCAAGGCTCCCCATTGTTTATTTATTTATTTTTTTTACTAAGGTAGAATTAATATAATCTCTATCAAAATTACCAAAGGCATTTTAAAAACAAGTGAACAAGCTAATTTTCACATATATATGGATAAGCAAGGGCTGTAAGAAGGCTGAAACAATAGTGAAGAACAAAGTTGGAGAAATTACCTGATTTCAAGACTTAAGCTCCAAGAATTATTTCCTCTAAGGAGCTGGTCTGATTATCTCTTTTGTGAATGATACATATCATGTAAGTTTCAGTGTCTCTCATCTATTGTTTGTATTAGGTAGAATTCTAAAGATGTCCCCTCAAGATTCCTGCCCCTAGTTATTCCATCAAATGAATTTAGGTACTGTGTTTGGAGATGTAATTAAGGCTACTACTCAGCTGACTGGACAAAGGGAGATAAACCTGGATTATCTGGGTGGGCACAATGTAATCAGCTATAAGCAGAAGAGGAAGATGTTTCAGGAAGGAAGCTGGAGAAACAGGAAGCATAAGGGGATTGCTGGAAGAGGACCACATGTAAAGCAACAGAAAGAATATACGTAGCCTCTAGGACCAAAGATCAATCTGCAGCTGATGGCCAATGAAGAAACAGGGGGCTCAGTCACATGGTCACAAGGGAGTGGATTCTACCAAAACCTGAGTAAGCTTGGAAGCAGCTTCTTCCCAGAGCCTTCCAATAAAAACTGTGGGCCCACATTTATTTCACTCTTAATGAAATCCAGGGCAGGGAAATTAGCCAAGCCAATCCAGGCTCCGACTTATAGAATATAAGATAATAAAGTTGCATTATTTTAAGTTGCTAAAGTTTGTGAGAATTTGTTTTGGCACCAAGAGGAAACTAACACTTTATGGATACTGGAAACATTAGAAAGTATTTGGTAATTCAATTTAAATACATCATACACTCTTATATACCTACTCACCTGTATTCCTTTAAGCAAACTCAGTGGTCTACATTTCCTTATTCTACCTTTGCCCTAATGTTGACTTTATGGCTTATTCTTCCTTCAATTCTGAATTTAGGAATGGCTGTAGGTTTCCAATTGTTATTTTTATAAGCCTCTGCAAATCCATGATGACAAAGGGCAAGAAACAAAAACCCAGCAGGGCCTTGGTCATTTTCTTCTGTTCTTAGGAAATCGCCAGCATTGTTAGTCTACTGTCTTTTCTGGTTCTGAACATCTGACAAGAGAGCTCTGATTAAAACTAAAGACAAGGGGCACAGTCACTAAGCCTCTGCCTTTGGCTTAGGTCATAATCCCAGGACCCACATTGAGCCCCACATCACATCCTGGTCAGCGGGAAGCCCGTTTCTCCCTCTCCCACTCCCCATGCTTGTGCGTCTCTTGCTGTGTCTCTCTGTTAAGAAATAAATATCTTAAAAAATAATAATAAAGGAGACATTTCAATGACAGGCTAGCTTTTAGAGTTTTCACTTTTACTCAACATCCTTCTTTTCGTGAAGGATGAATTCCTTTTTTTAGAGAGAGCATGTGAGTGCAGGGGGTTGGGTGGTGGGAGGGGAAGAGAGAGAGAGAATTCCAAGTGGGCCAACGCTCAGTGTGGAGCCCAACACAGGGCTCAGTCCCACAACTCTGATACCATGATTCAAGTCAAAATCAAGAGCTGGATGCTCAACTGACTGAGCAACCCAGGTGCTCCACGAAGGGTGAATTCTTAAAAGCATAAAGCCAGGGTTAGAAAACAGAGCCCTCAGCGGGCAGAGCCATCAGCCCACACACCAACTTGGAATTTCCAGTCTATTTTCACCCCTAAAACACAAATACAGAGAAAGCTAAACCTGGAGTAACTGCTCCCCTATACAGAACTAGCACTAGGCAATACTTCTTCTGAGGTCTGATAGGTTCTCAAATCTAAAACTCAAGTTCTAGACTGAAGACAAATCTGTAAATCCGTACAGATTGTGTTGTGAGCTTCTAAAGTATGTAAATCAAATTTCTGCTGAAATAATCTTCCCATTCATAACAATACTATTTCAAAGTTGCCTGCTTAGTCTTCAAGGCACTGCATGGCAGACATTGCTCTAGAAGTTTCCTGTTCATGGTGACAAAGCTGGTGAGAGAAGACCAGGACCCAACACCCCACAGAACACACAGACTATTAAAGATTTTTCTGGGGACCAGGAGCAGAAGGGATGGGATAAGGGCAAGAGTAAGGTTCAGTTGGACCCAGAATCAAATTCCCCTCTCAAGCTCCGAACATGGGGTCCAGCTCCCTAGAGCAGGAGGAATGTGGATAAATGCCTCCCACACAGCAAAGGACCTCTCTAGAACCATCTCTTGCCCCAGTCACATAGCAGGACCAACCTACCAAGATCTGACCTTGTCCAACTTGAGACACAGGATGAGCTTGCAATCAACCTATGGGAAGCCGATTCCCTGGCATGCTGCATATAGAAGCCCCAGTCATCTTTGATAGGGTCTGACAGGCACACTCTTCAATAGCCACTTGAACCCAGGCAGAATTCTCATGTGAACAAAAATAGACAAAGGCAGATGAACTTCATGTCCCAAAACCCCTGTGCCAGGCAAACAGCCAAGACGACCTAGCCATTAGCTAGGAAGGTAATGTATCCTGAACAGCACCTCCCAGAAACCTGTGGCTCAGCACAGGTGCCTCAGTTCCCAGAAAAACCAAAGAGAGACTAGAAAGAAACCAACTACACTCCCCAACTTCAGCTGGGCTTGGATCTCCTCATGGGACCTAGTCCTCACTGACAGAAAATTATCTTCTGACCTCTTCCTGGGAGACCTTAAATTCTCCAAACTCTACACTCTGCCCCAATTTGGAGAGATGGCCAGGATCTGATGAGATTCCCTCTCCCGATGCTACAGATTGGAAACCCTCTTCAGGCTGTAAGTTGGAGGTAGTCATAAGACTTCATTTGTTTCCTTTCTTTCAAGTCAGCTGTGCTGATCTTCATATTATCCAATGTCTGAAGACAGGCCACTCATACATTTATATTGTCTATTCTTGTTATTTAATGAGCATATAAACATTCAACATTTCCTGTTAAAGAAAAAAGGTTGTTGGGATTGGCTGTGAAGAGTTCTGTTACTTAGGTGCATTATGGAATATGCATTCTACACTCAGAATAGGATGTTAATTTATACAATTTCAGAATAGATACAAATACATTTGGCAGCATTTGCAGCACATAAACCTCATGTTCCTTTACAGCATGAGTTCCTTTCCAGTGCTGATCATTTGATTTACATATTTTAATAGTATGCTGGCCAGATGTAGTGACACAGGTGTAAGATACCCTGATAGTAGAAAAAAAGTTTTACTTCTCTGTGAACATGTCTCTGGATGTATTTAATGGCTACAAAGGAATTTCCTATAGTATGAATTCTCTGAAATCTAACGTTTTTGTGGTACACAGAATAGACTCCCAAAGATGTTCATGTCCTAATCCCCAGACCCTAGAAATGTTACATTATGTGGCAAAAGGCATTTAAAGTAAAAAATGCAATTAGGTATTTTAGGGACATATGAATTATTTCTAGAATTTCACAAGCTCTCAGAAAGGAATTGTGCTTCAGAACAAATCATATCCAGAGCCTCACCCAATTCTTGACTTAGAGCTTTTGAATTGATTACTTGGATGGAATTTTAGACTTTAAGTTGGTTCTGTAATAGGTTGAGACATCTGGAGGTGCTGAGAGTGAATATATTCTTCATGTGGTATGGACACGAATAATTGGGTGCCAGAGTGTGGTCTGAAGGAGGCAGAATAACGGCCCCCCAAAGATGTCCACAACCTAACCTCCAGGACTTCTGCATATGTCACAGTATAAGGCAAGGGGGACTCAAGGTAGTAGGTGGAGTTAAGGTTGCTAATTAGCTAGTTAACTTTAAGATAGGGAGGTTATCCTGGATTATCTGGGTGGGCCCAATGTAGTCACACGGGACCTTTAATGTAGGAGAGAGGCAGGAGTCAGCGTCAGAGTGATGGAAGAGTTGACCAGCCACTGCTGGCTTTGAAGGTGGAAGAGGTCTGCAAACCACAAATTCAGGCACCTTCTAGCAGCTGGAAGAATGAACAGGTTCTCTCTGGAGCCTCCACAAAGAAATGCAGCCCTGTCAACCCCTTGTCCACCAAGACGCATTTCAAATTCAGACCTCCAGAGCTGTAAGATAGTATTTGGCTGTTTTAAGCCATCAAATGTATGGTAATTTGTTATAGCAGCCATAAGAGACTAACAAAGTTGTATTTTCCTATTTGTCACATTCATAGGTTTTTGCTACATAACACAATTCCTAGTGTCCAGGATTTCATTTATTAGAGAAGTCCTTCCCAGATTCCCAAGGTATACATTGTGACACATTACTTAGAGTTTCGCACAGAATCCCCATCTTAGAATTTCCATCTTTAATGTGTTCAAGGTTTTCTCCTTCCTATAAGTTCTTCCACATTTTACTGAAAATGTTGTCCATACTCGCTGTCTCTAGAGGTATCCTTCTACACTTCTTTGATGTGATGAGGTAGAACTGATTGCTGAAAACCTCATCATATTCTTTCCCAATGTTCTGGTCCTGTGGGAATTCCTTGATACCAATGGAGATATCACCTAGAGGAAAAGGCTTCCCCATAACAGCTGCATTTCTGCACAGCAGGGCTTCATAAAAGTTTAGTAAGTCTGAACTCTCACAGACTTATCCTCCACCCCTACAGCATCCATAGCATTTGTGTCCAAATTGAGCTCTGACAAATATTGTGTGGAGGATTCTTGCTAAAGGCATTTCTGATATCAGATACATTCTGGTACCAGAGATTTTCTTTCCTACACAATGTCTATAACATATAAGGCATAATTTATTAGAGAAGGTATTGTCACATTCCCTGCATTTGCAAGACTTATTCCCTGTGCAAATTCCAGATTATCTATTGAGGCCTGACTTCTTAGAAAAGACTGTTCCACAAACACTACATTTCTACCTCGAGGGAACTCACTGGGGTTTAACAAGGGCTGAGTGCCCAAAGGTATTTCCACGGGCACTGTGCTCATCTTGCTTTGCTCTTGTGCAAGTTCACTCATGTACAAAGAGCTATGACTCCCTGAGGAAGGTTTCTCCACCATCAGTGAATTTATAGCGTTCTCTCTTGTATGAGTTTTCTTATGTTTAAGGAGGACTGACACGTGGGCAAAGGCTTTGCCACATTCACTGCACGCATATGGTCTCTCTCCGGTGTGAGTTCGATAATGCTGAATGAGCTTTGACTTGCTCCTGAAGGCTTTTTCACATTCACTGCATCCATAAGGTTTCTCTCCTGTATGAATTCTTTGATGCTTGGTCAGGTCCGACTTAAAAAAGAAAGTTCTTCCACATTCACTGCATTTATAAGGCTTTTCTCCTGTGTGAAGTCTCTGATGTGCAATGAGGTATGCCTTCTGGGAGAAGGCTTTCCCACACACACTGCATCCATGTAGTTTCTCTCCCGTGTGAGATCGCTGGTGTCTACTGAGCCGGCACTTCCGGCTGAAGGCCTTGCCACATTCACTGCATCTGTAGGGTTTCTCTCCTGTATGAGTTTTCCAATGTACCATAAGCTGTGACTTTCTGGAAAAGGCTTTTCCACATTCATTACATTCATGGGGTTTCTCTCCAGTATGAGTTCTCTGGTGTTCAGTGAGCTGAATCTTCCTCATGAATGTTTTCCCACATTCGTTGCATCCATGTGGCTTCTCTCCTCTTTCAGTTCTCTGGTGACTAATGAGCTGTGGCTTCGTTGAGAAGGTTTTCCCACACTCACTGCATTCATGCGGTTTCTCTTCTGTATAGGTTTTTTGATGTCCATTGAGCTGTGATTTAGTGCTACTGGCTTTAATCCATCCACAGCATTTAAGTCCAGTAAGAGTTGTATCCTGCTGGATGTACTTTGATGATTTCCCACATCCACTAAACTCATCATACTCCTCTCCTGTAAATCTTCTATTCTGAATAACAAAACCTAAATGTGATTTCAAACTTCTACAATGTGAGCCAAACTTATTATGTCTTTGTGTTAAAGGAACAAGAGTTTTGCACAAATTGAAATTATTTCCAAGTGCATAACTTTGCTGATATCTTTCCAAAGTTTTACTCGTGTTTTGGTTTTCTGGGTGCCACTGCATATGGTCAATCTCCCATATTTCTTCTAGGAAAAAGAACAATGAAAACATCTATGAAAATTTTAAGGGGAAAAATGTAAAAAAAAAAAAAAAAGCCATAGTTTGGGCTACCTCTTTATAAGATCCCTGTCTTAGAGAAATATACCCATACTCTGTGAAAAAAGTATTTTAAAACAGCAAAAGGAAGAACAGCTACGTTAGAAACAACAATGTATAGCCTACAATGAATAAATATAACTTGGGATTCTTTCCAAATAGGACCTCGCAAAATGGAAACAGAAGTAAAAATGGAACCACACTGTGACTGGAATAGAACAAAAGAAGATGGAGGGAAGGGATCCATTCATCCGACAAATATTGAACGTGCTAGTATTCAGGAATATATTATGATATGATCTTTATACATCAGAATAGGAGGTGCCTGGGTGGCTCAGTCATTAAGCATCTGCCTTCAGCTCAGACGATGCAGGCTCCGGGCTCCAGGGGAAATCTGTTTTCCCTCTCCTACTCCCTCTGCTTGTGTTCCCTCTCTCACTGTGACTCTCTCTGTCAAAAAATAAATAAAATCTTAAAAAAAAAAAGTTATATTAGAATATTAAAATTAGAATACATCAGTCACACAAAGTTAACATATAATCTGTCTCCATGAAGCTATCATTTCAGTAACGAGAGAGAGTAAGAAGAGAGGAAGAGAGGATCAACAAGTAACCAAGAAATAAAAAAAATCACAGAATATGCAAAATGATATGTATGGGGCGTCTGGGTGGCTCAGCTGGTTAAGCGACTGCCTTCGGCTCAGGTCATGATCCCGGAGACCCGGGATCGAGTCCCACATCAGGCTGTCTGCTCGGTGGGAAACCTGCTTCTCCCTCTCTCACTCCCCCTGCTTGTGTTCCCTCTCTGGCTGTGTTTCTGTCAAATAAATAAAATCTTAAAAAAAAAAAAAAAGATATGTATGAAGGAGGCAACAGAGTAGTGGAAGGTTAATCTGAGATAAAATAGATATCCATGAGACAAGTAAAGTTAAGGTGGCACCACAGAGTAAGAATGAGCAATGCTATGCAGATAACTTGAAGAACATTCTAAGAATAGCCAATGCAAAAATCCATAGGCAAAAAAACTTAGGCATAATCAAGAAATACAAAAGAGGCTGGTGTGCCTAGACTATCCTGAGCTTAAGTGAAATGGAAATAGTGAAGCTTGAAAGGAGAGGAAGAACTGAGAACATGTAGATGATGGAGGAAGACTTTGTTAGAAATTAGATTTTGAGGGGCGCCTGGGTGGCTCAGTTGGTTAAGCGACTGCCTTCGGCTCAGGTCATGATCCCGGAGACCCGGGATCAAGTCCCACATCAGCTCCCTGCTCGGCAGGAAGCCTGCTTCTCCTTCTCTCACTCCCCTGCTTGTGTTCCCTCTCTGGCTGTGTTTCTCTCTGTCAAATAAATAAAATCTTAAAAAAAAAAAAAAAAAG
>PITA01015047.1:0-41672 GCA_004023965.1 Spilogale gracilis | reverse complement strand
ACACAGCTAGAGAGGGAACACAAGCAGGGGGAGTGAGAGAGGGAGAAGCCGGCTTCCCGCTGAGCAGGGAGCTTGATGGCTGGCTTGATCCCGGGACTTTGGGATCATGACATGAGCCCAAGACAGACACTTAATGACTGAACCACACGGAGCCCTGTTTTATTCTCATTCTCTTCAATTAGTGTCACAGTTTTAAGGCTAGGTGGATAAGAAACTCAGTTCTGAGCTTTAATTCAAGTGGAAATATAATTTGGCATCTCACCATGCAAATGTTAGGCTTTTTTTTTTTTTAATTATCAGCCTCAATGCTGAAAGAGTAAGATGTTTTTATTTTTTAAAATGTTTTACATGAGTTACCTCATTTGAGGTTTATTTTTTATTTATTTTTAACTAAAAATTTTTTTAGAGAGATAGAGAGAGAAGTGGGGGGTAGGGGCAGAGGGAGAGGAGGAAGAGAGAGAATCCCAAGCCCGCTCCAAGCAGGATCTCACCACCCTGAGATCAAGACATGAGCTGAAGTCAAGAATTGGATGTTCAGTCAACTGAGCTGCCCAGAAGCCCCAAGAGTAAGATATTTTTTGAAAGAATAATAATTTTAATCCATGATTTGTATTCTGTTTTTAACAAGATTTTAAGAAATATATGCCATTTGATTTCCTTAATCTGTCCAGTGCTGTTAGAAGCAACTGCCCACCATACAGTATTGAATTACTTATACCTTACCTATCACCCATTCAGAGACAGAGACCTCATAGTCCTCAAAGCTTTGCCTTTTCTAGACATCACATTTCAGGAACATAACCTACTAGTTGTTTCACTACTATGAGCAATGGGATAATGGAGTATTAGTCTGCATCACGTACTGTGATACTAGATGTATTCTCACTGTTTCAGTCGGACTTTGGCAAGAGAGCCAATTCTGTGACGATTAGTTTCAGGTATCATCTTGACTGGGTCATGAGGTACTCAGATGATTTGGTTAAACACTCTTCTGGGTGTGTCTTTGAGAGTGTTTTTGGATGAGATAACATTTGAAATGGTAGCTGAGTGAAGCAGATCATCCTCTTCAATATGGGGAGGTCTCAACCAATCTGTTGAAGACCTGAGTAGAACAAAAGACTCAGTAAGGAAGCATTCACTCTCCCTGCCTGACCATCACTGAGTTGAGAGGTAGGTTTCTTCCTGCATTTGGAGTTGGACTCACATTGGTACTTATATAATCAGCTCTCCTGGGTCTCTAGCTTGATGATTGCACATGGTGGCATTTCTCAACCTCCATAATTACCTGACCCAATTGCTTATTTTATATATTTATATATTTTATAATTTTTTGGCATAGATTCAAAGTAGCTAAGAATACAACTCAATTCCTCTGTTTTTTTCCAATGGTTTCTTGCCTGCAACAAACCTGCTACTGATTTCTATATCAATTAGATTTCTTAGCTGTAAGCAACAGATAGAGATTGTCTGATTTAATTAGAAAGGGATTTATTAAAATGATATTGGGTAGCTCATAGAATTAGCAGAAGGGCTGTGGCAGCAAAGGTCCACTATGATTTTGTAGCTTCTCATCCCCTGCTGTGGTGGCTGTGTGGGCTGCGTTGTCAACCATGCAGCTACAAAATGGCGGAGCTTCTTGAAGCCTGGCTGTTCCGGTGACTACAGGCAGCGTGGCCCCCTGTTCATTTGCGTGGGACATGGGCAGGGAGAGTATTGTGAACAGTTTGGGAGCTGAGTGTTGCCACAGCAGACCGCCTCTTCTGACTAAACCAAACTTGCACGTTGATTTTCATCATCTTCCTTAATCCTCCTTTCAGTAAATCTTTCAAAAAAGAAGTATTCATTTTTTTTAAATGAAATGAAACTCATGTTCCAAGAGGGGAAAAGTCAAACATTTCCAGTTACTTCAGCAATTCCCTGTGAATGTTCTCATGATCCAGTTCTGCTCTCCTATGAACCAGATCATCCTCTGTCTTGGATTTCTTTCCCTGGGGTCCAAGAAAGAAAGTGATTTTGTGGAGAGTATTAGATTTATGGAGCTCTTATTCTGCATTGGACATTTCCTTTCTACATTACTTAGCGGTTCCTCTCAATAATCCTGGAATAACTATTATGGGTTTCGCTCTTGAAATGTGTTAGCTGATGTTCAGAAAGTTAAAGTGGTTTGTCAAAGAATAAATTGTAAGTGGAAAAGCCAAGATTTAAACCATGGTGTCATAACTCAAGGGCTCTGCTTGCTTTATTATCCTATACTGGTCCTTCTTCACCTTCTACTTTAATTTTTAGCTTCAATGGTCTAGAGGTATGGGATTTATAGGGTTTGGTAGAACCAATTTTCTATAGAAATCAGGCTGATTCTTCACTTTATGTCACTGGAATGAGTTATTTTGTCAGCTATTGATTGCTCTGGGCTCTATCCGATGGGATGATGCCTCTTGGGGACAGGGACCGTGGCTACTCTGTCAGGGATTCACAGACTTACTGGGAGGCTGGTTGGAGACAGGGTTAAAGAAGACTTGTTTGTGAACTATGGGGTTCTCACTAGCCCTAGAACTTCCTTAGAACATTTTTAAAAAAAGATTTTATTTACTTATTTGACAGAGAGAGATCACAAGTAGGCAGAGAGGCAGACAGAGAGAGCAGAGGAAACAGGCTCCCCACCGGACAGAGAGCCCGATGCAGGCCTTGAGCCTAGGACCCTGAGATCATGACCTGAACTGAAGGTGGAGGCTTTAACCCACTGAGCCACCCAGGCGCCCTTCCTTAGAACATTTTAAGGTGAATTGTCAATTTTGATCCTGGGGATTCCATGGCTCATAAGACAAAATGTGGTCCCAGGGTTTCAGACACAAAATACAAAGTCCATCAATTTCCACATAATTAACACCTTCACGAGGGTGAGGAAATGGATACATATCTCATCTATTGCTTGGCAGTAGTCTGAGCATGGACTACCCCAGTTCCTCCTATTGCTTCCATCTTTTTTGACTTGTGCCGTCTGACCTGGGTCTAGTGGACACTGAAGATGTAAGGAAGTCCTAGATTACTGAACTGAAGCGAATTCTCCCAACTTTAAGAACTGGAGTTTAAGCATCTTTCCTTCAGAACCCTGTTATTACTGTGATTCCCCCCTCACCCCTCTGGGCTCTAACAATCTGCTTCTTTCTGTCCCTTTCTCAAATGAATTTCCTATCATTTTTATCTTCCCTGTTTCTTTTAGCTCTGACTTGTACATAGCCATGACTTCTCACTCCTTAAACGTTCATCACTGTTAGTACCATGAGGAAATGAAAAGTTATTTCAGGATTTCCTGGTTAAAATACTTTTTAAAAAAATAATAATTTATTTTTTCAGTGTTCCAAGATTCATTGTTTATGCCCCACACCCAGTGCTCCATGAAATTCGTGCCCTCAATACCCACGACCAGGCTCACCCCCTCTTCCAAAACCCTCAGTTTGTTTCGCAGAGTCCTAAGTCTTTCATGCTTCATCTCCCTCTCTTATTTACCCCACTTCCCATTTGCTTTCCTTTTCCCACTGTCTTCCATGTTACCCCTTATGCTCCACAAGCAGGTGAAACCATGTGATACTTGACTTTCTCTGCTTGGCTTATTTCACTCAGCATAATCTCCTCCAATCCCATCTATGTTGCTACAAAAGTTGGGTATTCATCCTTTCTGATAGAGGCGTAGTATTCCATTGTATATATGGACCATATCTTCTTTATCCATTCCTCTTTTGAAGGGCACCTTGACTCTTTCCATAGTTTGGCCATTGTGGCCATTGCTGCTGTGAACATTGGGGTACACATGGCCCTTCTTTTCACTACATCTGTATCTTTGGGGTAAATACTCAGTAGTGCAATTACAGGGTCATAGGGTAGCTTTATTTTTAAAAGATAATTTTTTATTTATCCAGCTGTCTTTTTTTGCGGGGGAGTGACAGTCCAAAAGTTAAAATGTTGAAAGCATGTAGCCAGCCCACATATTAACTGTCTGCTGTATCAAAGGTGACAAAACAGCATTCACACCTTCCACTGGGCTATGAATGGGGCTGGTTTCGTGACATCTCTTTGTGACATCTCCTTACTCAGTCTGGAAGTTTTTAGTACACACATCCTGAATTTGCAACCAAGTCTATTATTTTGTTCTTCAACTCAGTAAGTCTTTCTTTCATGGCAGTATTCTCCATTCTTTATTTAGCCATGAAGTTTTTCTTTTTCCTCTTTTCCCCCAGACATGCAAATTTAGAGATAAGGACCTGGAGCTTCAGCTGCACCTTGTTCAACTAGATATTCTTCCAGAACTCTTTTCTTGCGGTGCCTATCTCTGAATCAAAAGATTACAAATACGAGTTCCTTTGAAGCTGTTACTATATTACTGAGTGCTTCAAAAAAAAAAAATGAATGCTTCAATAATTTGAACTAAATAACCAGTGAGTTCAGATTTCTAAACAATCACATGCTTTACAGACTTACAGAAATATCCCACTGCTTAGTAGGATTTAGGCTGTCACAATTGGCCAGTCACAGCATCTTTTTTTCCCAGAATAGTCATAACCTTTCAGTCCAGCCCTTGAACACGCCCTACAACACCGGTGTAACAGCTCACACAGCCTGGGAACAGACACCATCGTGCCCTAATTGATCTTTCTTACCTAGAAGGCCATATTTACCTGGCAGCTCTCTCCTGCATGGCGGTAGTGACAACTGGAATCTATTCAAGACATTGATTGTCTCAATGGGAAAATGATAAGAATGTTCCTTGAAATGTTGAGGCATTAGCTGTTGTTCCCTGATTTCTGTGTTCATGTCTGCCTAATGCCTGCCATCTGAACATGGCATCATGTCAGGTGAGCAGCTGAGTGATGGGTTCCTCTTTGTCTCCAGTGTCTGAGGGTGCCCATGGCCCTCAGGATGGGCTCAGTGAGCCTGAGGGACTGAAAATGGCAGCTCACATGCCCCCCTCCACACTTTTTAAAAAAAAGATTTTATTAATTTATTTGAGAAAGAGAGAGAGAGCGTGTGCACACGCGCGCACGCACGCGCGCGCGCGCACACACACACACACACACACACACACACACACACAGGAGAGGGCACACCAGCAGGGAGAGCAGCAGAGGGAGAGGAAGAAGCAGGCTCCTCAGGGCTCTATACCTGGACAGGAGGACCATCACCTGAGCTGAAGGCAGACACTTAATAACTGAGCCACCCAGGCGCCCCTCTCCTCCACACTTGTTGAAAGCACCTGCGACCTTAAGCATAGACCCTAGACCTTGCAGACCCACAGAACCTGGAATTGGAAAGGACCCGGGTAATGCAGTTCTATAATTTTCCAGCTCTGCTCTCCAGAGACCCCAGCCTTCCCAGGGCTTCCAACTCAGCCGCAGCTTCAAACAAAGCAGTGATTCCTTGAAATCTTGTCAAACAACCAGGTGCTGGTTGTTTGATGGAAGGAAGTCCTAAAATTTCATTTTTGGAAAGGGGTTCCGATGTTAAAAAGAGATTTGAATGTACGTGGTCTACTATGTTCTCCTCACTTGGCAGAGGGGAAAATTGAAGCCTAGAGACTTGGGCAGTATATCAGGAAACATTCCCTCCCCACTTTGTCCTGGTGGGGGCTTGACACTAGGATCCTATTTGGAACCTCAGGAAAGGCCACAAAGTCATTAAAGAACAAACCAGAAGTGACAAGCCCAGGATGGGGCCACAGGGATGGGACAGTTTCTGGGACACTTGGAGACCAAGCTCAGGCCCCGCCCCCCAAGCCCTGCTCATCATCTCCCTCGCTGCACTGTTGTTAATTTCTGTTTTCTGTTTTCTTTGCAGATCCAAGTAGATGGCTGCTGTGGCAATCTGAAAATGATAGAAAATGCAATTATCTCATCATCCTTAGGCTGGCTGTATGCATATGCTGAAACCCTCCTTCGAATATGCTTCCAGCGGGTAGAGGGGCCAGACCACGGGCCCAGTTTATCCAGCATCACTGGATGGAATTCAGAACTTGCTACCTCCAGGCCCTCCAGGTGCTAACTGTTCTGCCTTCTTGTTCAAATAACCCAATTAAGATCATCTTGTTTCTGAATTGTTGCGTTTTTTGATCCAGTTGAATCCTTTGGAGGTTTTAACATCTATTTATAGAATTCACCTAGGACCGTGTTTGTGTGTGAAGGTGATAATGTTAACTGATCCATGATTCATTGTGATGATATACCTTACAGTGGGGGCTATGCAAGCCCAGACTTGCCTGCTGATCCCCAAATGCAACACGAGGGCTTTTGGGAGAAGTTAGCCCTCTTCAGCCAGAACTGACTCAGGGGGTATTATATCCCCTCTCTCTCCATCTAGGGAAGAAAACGATGAGTCTGGGGATTAAAAGGCTCAGGGGGATAAGTGGGAAGACCCAGAATGACGTCATTTCCCATGTTCCTCAGGGAATGAATATTATCACTTTCCTGTCACTTCCTCCAGGGCTGGGGGGAAAAAGAACCCAAACAACTGAGAGAGAATCCAGACTTATGTTGACACATCACAGATGAAGAAACAAGTCCAAGAAGGGCCGTGTGCCTCTCCTGAGCCCCTGAGCTTGTGTAGCTTCTCAGCTGCCAGATGGAGGTTGTGTGGGCTGGTGAGAGGTGGCAGGGGAGGGTGGCTGTGGTGGGGAGGAGGAACTGGGACTAGGAACTGTGGCACGTTCCATCGGGTTGGCTTCCCTGTCAGTCTGGTTTGCCATGGATGCTTCCTTCTGGGCCCAGTTCAAGCCTCACCACTTCTGGGCAGCTTGACTGGACCCCGAATTAAGTTCCTCAGCCTTCAGCGGGCCCTGCATAGCTCACCTTTCCATTTTATACTGTGGCAGGGTCTTGAGCATCAAGCCCTCTTTAGTGTAAACAGCTGCCTTCTAGAATATTCTGTGGGGTAGTGTGCAGTCTTACAGTGTATGTAATTTAGAAACAAGAAAGACCGCCTTACTGGTGAAAAATCGGTAACAAGAACAGAGCGGGGTGCCTTGAATCCCATTTTGTTGTTGCTGGGGTGGCGGGGGGGAGTTTCATCCATGCATGTATCACTAACAATATGGCTCAGTTTACCTTATTTTTGGATTATAGGTGTATATACATGCACACACACATACACACACACACACACATATATATGTATGTATGTATATTTGTTTTCTAGTTGTTTTTTAAATAAGATAAATGTTTATTTCTATCTTACATAAAAGAAGCCTGGAGATAAGGCAGTCCATGACTGGTGTGGTGGTTAGAGTTGTCATCAGGGGTATGCCTTCTCTGTGTTTCCACTCTGCTGCTTCTGAGCCTGGCTTCCAGCTTAAAGGTTAGTTTATGGTCGATACAGGCTGTCAGGCTCCAGCCATCAAACCCACACTCTGAATCAGAAGAATAAAAAAACATAAAGGTAAGTGTTTTGAGTTTTATGCTATTACAATGCTTTATGAACATTTTGTACCTGTATCCAGTTGGGCATGGGTGAGAGTTTCTCCGTTGTGTATACCTAGGTCCCTGGATTATCTGGGACAGTGGTTATGTGTATCTTCGGCTTTGACAGGTTATTGGGAAACTACTTTATAAAATCAAATAGATTTGATATTATTACTACTAAGTAGTTAATTTATGCTACTCTTTTCATCTGTCAAATAGAGTCGTGGCATACTTTAAAATTTTTGCCAATCTAGTGAGCATATTGTGTTTTTAATTTGCATTTTCCTGATTACTAATGAGAATAAGCATCTCTTCATAGTATATTGGTTATTTGAACAGTCTGGTGTTCCAGCCTGATTGAGTGTTTGTGCTGCTTTCTCAATCCTTTTCTCTTTTAACCCTTCGCCTCTGAATCACTTTTATATATATACACACACAAAATAGTAGTTGTGATTCTGTACCTTAAACATATTTTCTCCTATTTTGTGTCTTGATTTTTCATCTTCTTTTTTTAAAAATATAAGCAAAGTTTCTCTCTCTTTTTATTTATTTGTATATTAAGAGTAGGCTCCATGTTCAATGGGGGGCTTGAACCACAACCCTGAGATCAAGAACCACATAATCTATTGACTGAGCCAGCCAGGCATCCCAATTTTCATCTTCTTAGTCACGTTTTTGATCAACAGAAACTCTTTAATGAATACTGACACATTTAGGAATACTTAAATTTATGATTAATGCCTTTTGTTTTGTACATAAGAAATCCTTCCACATAATGAAGTCATGAGAATGTTCTCTACTATTTTATAAAATGCTTGTTATTTGCCTTTTATATTTAGTTCTTGATTCTACTTTGAATTTATTTGGTGAGAGGTTCCTGACTGCATCAGTCGGGGTCTCTAGAGGTAACAGGTGCTACATTTGATTTGGGTAATTTGAGGAGGGTTTCGTAAAACCACAGTTTAAAAAGATGTGGACAAGATTTAAGAAAACCAGAATGAGATGAGCCAATATTTCACAGTTAGTTTCAGAGAAGGGGCATTACCAATGCTCCAAGCAGTGATTCCTATTGAACCTCTGTGACTTTCAGCCTGTGGCTTCCAAGGTAACTATGTTCATGTGCCTCAAGCCAGCAGAATGAGAAGGAGCATGGCTTGGAAATGGTCCACAACACTTTTCCAAGCATTTTGCTGCCTAAAAACTTGGTTCTATGTTCATACTTTGCTGCAAAGGGGGTTGGGAAAATTAGTCTGGTTATTTAGCTAGTCCTAGCTGAATAACATGAGTTGTTTGGAGTCAGAGGGTGGACTGTGGAGACAGTCCCTAAGATGTCCCTGGATGATTCTGCCTTCTGGTAGTCATGTCTTTGAGTAATTCATTTCTGTTGAGTATGGTTTAGATTTAGTGATTATCTTTAGTAAATAAACTGTTACTTCTGAGATTAGGTTTCAAAAGGGCTATAGTGTCTGTCTTCAGCACTTGCTCTGATGAGAATCATGTTGTGAATTTCCCTATGGAGAGGACCATGTGGCAAGGAATGGGCCTATTTGGCCAAGCATAGGGGAAGGACTCAAGTCTTGTCAACATGACTAGAGCTCTGACCAATATCTTAATAAATTTTGTGAGAGACCCTGAGTCAGAGACTAACTAATCCAACTAACCTGTGCCTGGATTCCTGACAGACAGAAACTGTACAATAGTAAAAGTTTGTTGTTTCAAGCTGCCACTTTTTCACTGTAAGATAAAACCCCACATTAAGTAGTCTCCACTCCAAATGTGGGGTTTGAACTCACAACCCTGAGATCAAGAATTGCATGATCTGCCAACTGAGCCATCCAGGAGCCCCTACGCTACCGACTAACAGCAATAGACAACTAACATACCCTCACAGGGTGGAGCTCTTGATGGAAAACATAGTTTCAATACTCTTCTTATTTCTTAGGGTTTTTATTTTCCTTCATGCGTTTAGCCTTTGATTTCTTAGTGTCTTTATCTGTTTATTTACTTTTTCCATGTTTTTCAGGGGTGGGGTTTCTTAGGAAAACCTTTCTTTCTTTCTTTCTTTTTATGATTTTATTTATTTATTTGACAGAGAGAAACACAGCTAGAGAGGGAACACAGGTAGGGGCAGTGAGAGAGGGAGAAGCAGGCTTCCCGCCAAGCAGGAAGCACATGCAGGGCTGGATCCTGGGACTCTGGGATCATGACCTGAGCCGAAGGCAGAGGCTTAACGACTAAACCACCCAGGGCGCCCTCTTAAAAAAAAAATCTTAATTCACTATCTTACCAGAAATGGAAGTCCTATTCATTTCTATCTTCTTCGTGTTTTTCATTAGGTATTTACTTAACACTTACTGTGAGTCAGAAGGTGCACTAAAAATGGCAGACAGTCTTTGCTGGCATGGGGGAAGTGACAACATTCTACTGGGGGCAGGGATAAAAACAAATAACAAGTATTATTAAGTGTCTTGAAGAATAAATAGCAGAGTAGGGGGATGGGAAATGATAGGCAGCAGGGGAGCTATTTTTTAGATATGGTGATCAAGAAAGGTTTCTCCAAAATCAGGCAACACTTCAATAGAGACCTGGATAAAGTAACGAAGTAGGTCCTGTAGAATGTTTTGTGCAGTTTCTCTTTTGTAGGTCTGCAGAAGATGTTGGGAAGAAGGCATGAGTTTCTCCTGATTTCATTTCTTTTATTTAGAGAAACTGAATGTAGAGAACTTGGAATTACTTTCTGGTTGGTAGATCTGAGAATCAGTGTTGCTCTCATTCTCTCAAGCATCAACAGAGCTGCCTTGTCTAGGACAAGCCTTATGGCTGGTGTTGACCTAAACGTCCTGGTGGCATCTTAGCTGTCACAGAGAATAGGGTCTCTTCAGCCCAGCTCAGTGTATATTCTGAATGAATCTTCATGGAATGAACTTTACAGGCAATCTCTTCCAGCTTTTGTTTGGTGGCTTAGCCAAGAACTTGCAGGTGCATAGGCATCTGTGAAAAGTAAGATCCTCTCTTTGCTAACGTGGTCTTTCATTTTATTTCATCCTGTAGAGACTCTTCATCAACCTTTGAATTTTTTTTTCATATGACTTCCAGTTCCAAAGCAGAAAAACTATTTTTTTCTGATTCTTGGAGAAAGAGCCTAGTGAGTAAGTCTATTTTCCCTTAAGTGATTCTATACCAAAGAAGGGATGGTTATGTATAAAATGGCATTCGAAGGTGATATAAGATCATAGATAAGAGTAGAATTTCTGGAACCAGATTTCCTGAGCTCAAATCATGACCTTCTATGGCTTTTGTGGCTTCTGCAACCTTGGGAAACTTATTTTTACTTCTCTGTGTCCTAGTTTATTCATCTCTAAGTGAGGATAGTAATTGAACGTACATATAGGGTGGCTAAAGCACCATAGGGTTGTTAAATACATATAAAAATTCTTAAATTAGTGTCTGGCATATGATAGGTGCTCTGTAAGACTTAGCTATCATCATCATCATCATTATTTTGTTATTAGTAGCTAAGACAATGAGTTGCTACGTCGTTTAGATTGTAACAGATCCACTCAGATTATCTAGTAGAATGTGGGTCTATGGCTAAGATTCTTATACTTCAAAAGGGACACAGGGATTTCTTGGGGACCTATAGAGAGCCCTAGAACTAAGTCTGGAACATAATTCAAGACCTGAAAGATCTAATGTAGCATGAGGGACCAGGTTATATTACTGCCTCCTTAGCACCTGACATTTGCTCATTTTCTCTCTGGTCTGCACATTAACATGACTCAGCCATTTTCTCCATATCTAATTATAATTTGTGAGTCTCATTTCTCAAATAACTTCATCTTTCCCCATGTTTTTCAGTTTAGACCCTCAAGAGGGAGATAACTTTACTGGTTCTGCTTAACAATCATTGCATAACTCTAGAGCACCTGATGACTCTCTACTCTATTCATGCATTGATGAAAGCTGGGTCACGGGCTTGTTCTAGTCTGATTATCCAAAGGCCAAGGGCAAGTGCTAGAACAGTGGTTTCCTAAGGAAAGAGTTCTAAGTGGGGAGGTTTCTCCTATAAAGAGAGTATGTTAGAAGTCTATAGGATACTGAGACCCAGTCCTTTCTTTATTTAAAGGGTGGATGGAATCAGTGTGTGCGAGTGTAAATCTGCCAGATATACTGGAGAACTCCTCTCCATTAGAGTTCTACAAGTATGTATTCCTTTGAGCCTCATGACTAAGCATGAACTAGTTCCCAAAGAGGAATTTAGTGTTGGATCCTCAACATTAAACACAGTGTGTCTTTAGGAAGAAAGAGAAGTACTGTGGCTGCCCCTCGGTGCAATGGAAGCAGGGGATGGAAACTGCCAGGACTCGCTTGTAGTTTGTTATTGCTGATTCTCTTTGAATAACTGCTTCAGTTTTGTGTCTCCCTTAACCTCTCTACCTTGGTCAGCCTGGACTCCTATTCTGAATATTTTTTACATGTTCAACTTCATAATACCCGTGGAAAAATTTTTATTAAACCAGTACTGGATCCAGGTACTCATTTCTGAACCAATCAACTATAGGTGGGGTGGTGGGCCATTTTAATACAATGGTGGTTCCTATATAGAGGGCCATGGAGGACCAAATTCTCATAAAATCAAGGTCTGGTAAAGGGGTTCCTTGGGCACACAACCATATATTCAATAAAAAGACATCTTTTGGTTATCCTTGACCATGTGGGATGCTAGTAAGTGCATCCCCATCCCAACTGAATACCCATGTTTGCTTTATTTCTTGGGTAAAAAGGATTGATTGTGTTACTCATCTTCCTCAGTTCACTGTCTTTCATTATTGCTTGTTTGTGATCTATTTCATTTTTTGTTAATGGCCATGGAATTGTGACAAGGATCAGGGTGAAATTGAGGAAAAGGGAGGGAAGAGAACTATATACATTGAGCAATGGATTTGTGCCAGGAGATAGATAGACTCCTTTCTCTTTCTTTCTTTCTTTCTTTCTTTCTTTCTTTCTTTCTTTCTTTCTTTCTTTCTTTCCCTGTCCTTCCTTCCTCCCTCCCTCCCTCCCTTTCTTCCTTCATCCCTCCCTCCCTTCCCCCACTCTCTCTCCCTCCCATCCTTCCTTCTTTCCTTCCTTCCTTCAAAAAGACTTATTTATTTATTTTAGAGAGAGAGAGAAATAGTGAGAGAGGGGGGTGGACGGATGAGGGGCAGAGGGAGAAGGAGAGAGAGAATCTTTAGCAGGTTCCCTGTTGTGTATGGAGCCTGACATGGGGCTAGATCTCATGACCCTGAGACCATGACCCGAGCCAAAATCAAGAGTCGGACCCTTAACTGACTGAACCACCCAAGCCCCCCTGTGCTAGGAGATTTCTTATTCATCACTTCATTTATTTATTTCAAGCCCGTGTTGGCTCAAACTTACAACCCCAAGATCAAGAGTTGCATGCTCTTCTGACGGAACCAGCCAGGCACCCCTTACCTCATATAATTTTTATAATATGTCCTTAAATTGGGAGTTGTTATATTTGTCTTAGATCTGGGAAAAATTAGGATCTGAGAAATGAAGCCATTTGCCATAGATTTCACGGTGAATTAGTAGTAGAATTGGGACTCAGATACAAGCCTGAGTCTGTAAGCCATTCGTTGTCTACTGCTGTATATATACTTTGAGCAGAGGTCTAAAGGGACTATGATAAAGCACTTTCTTAACTGCAAAATGGGAATCTTTTATTAAGCCCTGTCTTCCTTATTTGTCTTGCAGAGTTTGCCTGAGGCCAAATGAAATCATGCATGTGCCTTAAAAATCTGTTCAAAAGCGATTATTGAAAGAGTTCATCTAGTCCAGACTCTGAACTTGGATTGAATTCCACAACAAGTAAATCAGACTCTTCCCCAAAGGGTTTTACAGTCTCAAGCAGGAATTAGTTACTTTCCTTTCTCCAAAAACATTCTTCCAGAGAAGATAACACATGGTTTAATGTTTACCTTACACCTGTCTTTGCTCTCTGTCTTTGCTGTTCCTGAAAGTGGGATGCTTGATAAAAAGGACTGTTTAGGAAGCAGGCAATGTGAGTGGGAAGGAGAAATAATGTGGCCTTTGAGGAGCCAAAGGTAAGGTGTCTTAGGTCATCTAGGAGATATGAGAAGAATATTACACAGCAGGAGCAAACATCCAGGGAACCATCAAGTGGGAAGGCAGTTTGCAAATTCCATCCCTGTGGCATGAGCAAGAAGGAAAGCTCCCCAAGGGCACGTCCTAAGATTAGGACGGTGAAGAAGAAGGCCTGTTTTCAAACACTCCCTTCCTTTGGCCATTTGGAGACTCAGTTTTATCTTATACAGCACTCCCAGCTTATTGAGGTGATCAGCTACTCATGTATTAAAAGAAAGAAAAAAAGACTATTAGCATTGATTACTGGAATTCCAAAATAGAATCTTTGATAAAGAAAAAGGCAATATTAATAGGAGCAAAAGATGAGAAGGAAAAGATGGAATCTCAAGCATGGTTACAAAGATGCTGGGTGGGATAAGATAAACTCAAGACTCCCTGGAGCCCAGAGATTATGTAAGTTAAGGTATCAGACAGTATCATAAGTCTGTTGTGTGCTAAGGAATGGACTAGAAGTAAGAGAGTGGGGAGGAGAAAAAAGCACCATGGGATTTCTGGAAATGAAATTCTACCATATTTGCAGGTTTTTTTTGTCTGCCTGCTGATACTCATCTACCTTCTCTCTATTTGTGGGTCTGATTTGCATACAGTGTTGGTACCTCTGAGGATCTTCTGATATGGGAAGAAAATGGACCAAGAGGAGAGGTCCTGTCACTCATCTCTACATACTCTAGAACAACTGGAGCCTACCAATGATCTTTCTGAAGGCTGCCTTCACATCCTTGTTTCTTAGGCTATAGATCATAGGGTTTAGCATGGGGATGACGACAGTGTAGAAGACAGACACGACCTTGTCTTCCTCCAAGGACTTGCCTGAGCCACTCCGCAGATACATGAAGATGAGGGTCCCAAAGAAAAGGGTCACAGCAGTGAGGTGGGAGGCACATGTGGAGAAAGTCTTGGCCTTGCCTCCTGGAGATTTCACCTTCAGAATGGCCTTGATGATAAACAGGTAGGATATCAGAATGACCAAGGCATTGGCCAAGATCACAAAATTGCCAAAGAAGACAATGATAATCTCAGTGTTTGTCGTGTCGCTGCAGGCGAGCTTCAGTAGGGGTGGGAGGTCACAGAAGAAGAAGTTGATCTGATTGTGGTCACAGAAGGAGAGCGTGAAGGTGCATGTGGTACGCAGGATGGCCCCTGACATCCCACAGACATAGGCTCCCACCACCAAAATCCAGCAGATTCTGGGATTCATGGCTACATTGTAGAGTAGTGGGTTGCTAATAGCAACACAGCGGTCATAGGCCATCGCTGCCAGCAGGAAACACTCTGTGCCTGCACAGGTGGTGAAGAAGAAGAACTGGGTAGCACACTGGCCAAAAGAGATGACCGTCTTGCCTGTGGCCAGTGTGGCCAGGATCTCAGGGATGATGACTGAGGCATAGCAGGCATCCAGCAGGGAGAGATGGCTCAGGAAGAAGTACATGGGAGTATGGAGTCGGATGTCCACTTGGATTAGAGTGATCATTCCCACATTCCCCAGAAGGGTGATGATATAGAAGATGAGAAACATCAGGAAGAGGGGAATCTCCAACATGTGGTAGTCAGTAAAGCCCATGAGAATGAACTCTGTTACTGTGGTGAGATTATTCTCGGTCATGGATTCAATATGGACAATTGATCTGAAGATGAGAATGAACACCAAGAACCACAAAATCCCAGAACTGAAGGACAAATTCTCTCTCTCTATGATAGAGGTTAGCTTTCTATTTCTGGGCCAATTTACAGAGCTTGTTTCGGAGAAATCCTGTTCCTGGCTGATTCTCCTTGGGCAGCTATGTTCTTCTGCATTTTTGGAGCTGAGCCCTGAGCTGATGTTTCTGCTTCAAATTAGTTCTGCCTTATATTTGGAAATTTCTGTGAAGACAAGAGACACATAGACTCAGATTTGGGAAGAACCAGGTCAACATGTGTTGTGATCCCTATGGAATTCATACTTTCTGCTCGATCATCCAGTCAGTGGATGAGCCTCCGTCTACGGACAGTTCTACCTGCTGACTCTTATTTTGGATCTGTATTATCCCTCTCTATCTTCCACACATTGGTTTCAGTTTTACCCCTTCCAGAAACTCACAGCAAAAGTAATTCCTTCTCATAAAAGGCTTTCAGAAGTTGGATGATGATAAATCTGCTCTTTATATTGACTGTTTCCTCATATTACCCACTGATGTATTTTTTTCTGATTATGTAATTATTCACATGTAGTCAAAAACTGCTTCGTCAGATGGTATTAAGAAGATGCTTAAGGAGTGTGGAGATTCTTTAAAAAATTAAAAATAGAGATACCCTATGACCCTGCAATTGCACTACTGGGAATTTACCCCAAAGATACAGATGTAGTGAAAAGAAGGGCCATATGCACCCCAATGTTCATCGCAGCAATGGCCACAATCGCCAAACTGTGGAAAGAGCCAAGGTGCCCTTCAACAGATGAATGGATAAAAAATATGTGGTACATATATACAATGGAATACTATGCCTCCATCAGAAAGGATGAATATCCAACTTTTGTAGCAACATGGACTGGACTGGAAGAGATTATGCTGAGTGAAATAAGCCAAGAAGAGAAAGTCAAGTATCACATGGTTTCACTTACTTGCAGTGCATGAGGGGTAAAGTGGAGGACAGTGGCAGAAGGAAAGTAAATGGAAACTAGGGTAATCTAGGGAGGGAAATGAAACAACAGAGACTTTGGACACAGAAACAAACTGAGGGACTTGGAGGGAGGGGGGTAGAGGGATGGGAGAGCCTGGTGGTGGGTACTGGGGACACCTAAAGCGTGGAGCACTGGGTGTGGGGAATGGGGAATGAATCTTGGAACACTGGAAAAAAAAATTTAAGTAACAATAAAAAAAAAAAAAAGAAGATGTTTAAGGGTGCTAACTTGTAACTGGCAGATATAAGTTCCAGAGATCTAATGTGCAGCCCAGTGATTATTGTCAACAATATTGTATTGTAAACATTATATTATATTCAACAACATAGTGTTACAAACTTCAAAGTTGCTAAGAGACTAGTTCCTAACTGCTCTCACGACAAAGAGGACTTACTAATTGTGGGAGGTGGGATAGGTGTTAGCGAACACTATACATATGATAATGTATAAATGTATCAAATCAACACATTGTACATCTTAAACATACACAATATTGAGTATCAATTATATATCAGTAATAAAAAATAACTAAAAGTCTTTCTCTCCACTTTAATCATTGCCATTTTTATTTTATTTATTATTTTTTAAAAGTTTACTTATTTACTTTTATTTTAAGCAATCTCTACACCTAGCGCAGGGCTCAAACTCATGACCCTGAGATCAAGTCTCATGCTCTTCTGACTGAGCCAGCCATGCACCCCAAATCCTTACCATTTTAATCTTGGGAGCCTCCTCCCACTCAAATCAGAAGTCACTAGTGAAAGAGGGACACTGACGTATCATATAAAACATGATTTTCTGAAGCTGTTTCTCCCACCTGACTCCAGCAGCCAGGTCTAGGGATGAGTCAAGCTCTGTGGTCATCCCCTCTAGGACACACCAACTAACTGAGTCACCTTTAAAATTCACTTCCCTTCCTTGCATTTTATTTTCTGTTCAGCAAAATGGCAGGGCTAGGTTATATAATCATTAAAGTCCTTTTGTCTCTCACAAAACACGATTCATAAGTCTAGGTATATAGGTTAAATGAAGCTTTTGAAAAGACTTTCCTAATATCTATACTATAACATGCATACTCTTTACCTACAAATTTCTAAGTAAATAAAATATGCAGGCACTATTTCAAGTAATTTGTTATTTATGGGATCTTAGATCTGAAATTGAGTTGATCATACCTGCCAGTTCTTGATAAGTCATCATTACTGATCAAGGAAAGACTGCTTTTCACTTTATTCTTTTTCCTTCCTTCTCTCTCCATGCCCAAGTCTTCTCCTGTTCCTTGTAGGTATCCGGTCTAGTGCATGCGAAAATATATATCCTCCCATGCTTAGTCCTTTCATATTGATTTAAAAATATGTGTGCCTTTAAAAAACACAGTGATTTCGGTGTGATTTTAATCTTACATACAAGGTCTTGTGTTATAAAACCCATATGTTTTTCTTTTCCCACAGATACTGTATTTTTGTGATTTATCCATGTCATGTAGCTACATCTGGTTTGTTGTTTCCGGTTTTGCTATGGTCCTTCCTCGGTATTCTTAGAACACCTTTACTTATCCATCCCACCAAAGACATTGAGGCTTTGCAAAAATTATCTTATTGTATCTTAGAAACAGCCTTGAGGACTGTTAGCTTATCTATTTATGTTTTTTTTTTTTATTGATGCGGAATTTGAACTCCTGGGAGATGAATTTGCTCATGGTGACCCACTTTAGTAAGTGGAAGATCTGGGTTATGAATGATAATGGTTGATGGCAAATTCTGTGCTCTTTGCTCTGAATTTGTTTTGCTGCCTTCCTACACTTAAGCATTTATCTCTATGATTCATGAAATCAAAAGAATTTCCCTGCAGTTCTTTGAGTTGTCCAATCCTTCTTGCTTTCAAATCACGAGAGCTTGGCTAATTTCAACATCTTTCTCACTCCTTAATTCTGAAATTGTCATAGACCATTTTCTGTCCATCTCATGGGGAAGTCCTGAAGTTCTCTCTGATTCTGAGACAAGACTTTTCAATGCACATGATGGGGGAGTAGGTGACCCAGATCACTGGTGTAGAGACACAGCCATGCTGTATTCATCCTACACGCATGCCAGGCCTGTCTCATACCCTGACTCTAATTCTTCCAGCAGCCCCAAAACTTGGGTACAGCCATGACTATTTTATGTATGAGCAAAGTGAGGCTCAGAGATGTTAAGGCGGTTGCCCAATCTGCCAGAACTCTAGGAAGAAACCGAAGCCGCATTTGAATCTAAGACTTTCTAACTTCAAATTCTGTGGTCTTTGCTTCACATTATGCTGTCCTCTTAGGGGAAGAAAATAACTTTTTCTGCAGACCAGGGCTCAAATTTTTTTTTTAAAAGATTTTATTTATTTATTTGACAGAGAGAAACACAGCCAGAGAGGGAACACAAGCAGAGGGACTGAGAGAGGGAGAAGCAGGTTTCCTGCAGAGCAGGGAGCCCCATGTGGGACTCTATCCCGGGTCTCCAGGATCATGACCTGAGCCGAAGGCAGTCGCTTAACCAACTGAGCCACCCAGGAGCCCCCAGGGCTCAAATTTTAAACTCATAGTACTTCTAAGACTATTAGATACATACATCATGAGGAAAGAGGACTAAGTTTGACTTTGGAGTTTTTTGGTGGTCCGTGTCTTTTCTTCTTCCCTCTTTTTGGGTTAAGGCATCCCTAGAGATTACTTTAAAAAAAAAGTATCTGGAGTACCTGGGTAGCTCAGTTGGTTAAGCTGGTTAAGTTAAGTGTCTGCCTTTGGCTCAGGTCATGATCCCAGGGTCCTGGGATCAATTCCCATGTCAGGCTCCCTGCTCCACAGGGAGTTGCTTCTCCCTCTGCCTGCTGCTCCTTCTGCTTGTGCTTTCGTTCTCTCTCTATGGCAAATAAATAAATACAATCTTTTAAAAAAGTAATCTCTATATCCAACATGGGGCTTGAAGTCATGACCCTGAGATAAGGAGTCATATGCTCTACTGACTGAACTAGCCAGGTGCCCTGAAAAAGCCAGATTCGAATCCAAGTCTATCTTATTCCAAAGCCAGAGTCCCAGTACATATGATTAGTCCTACTTCCAGCATAATCACAGGTAGTACAGTAATTTACAGTGAAGTCTGGGGTCTAAGCTTTGTAGTCGAGTATCCCACCCCTGCCCCCACAAAACTCTTTGTGTGTGTGTATGTATGTATATATATATAGATAGATAGATAAAGTTTTTATTTGAATTCCAGTTAGTTGACACACATTATAATATTATTTTCAGATATACCATATAGTCCTTTCACACTTCCATGAAACACCCGATGCTCCTCACCACAAGTGCACTCCTAAATCCCCATGACCTATTTCACCCATCCCCCCATCCACCTCCTTCCTGGTAACCATCGGTCTGCTCTAGTTAAGAGTCTGTTTCTTGATTTGCCTCTCTCTTTTCTTCCTCTATGATAAAGAAGATGTGCTACATATGTACAATGGAATATTACTCAGCCATAAAAAAGAATGAGTTCTTGCCATTTGCAACCACATTATGCCAAGTGAAATAAGTCAGCCAGAGAAAGACAAATACCTATGATTTCACTCATAGGTGGAAAATATTTTCTAAAATTTACCTAGGGATACATAAACCCAAAGAGATTACAGCTATAGGTTTCTAAAACAAAAAAACAAAAAACAATTAAAAAAATCTTACTTGTGTATTTCGTATAAGAGCTGAAATCCCAGTCTGAACATGGTCCCATTAGATGACAGGTTCCAATAACAATGGGCAGATTCTCTGCCCAGCTTCACCTCCCCTAGCTCGTATGCACGTCACTTCAGAAGTAGCCCCCTCTCAACACTCCTGAGGTCACAATTACACCTTAATTACCTGGTGGGATAATTCAGTTGGATACATCTTTGGTTTGGAATCAGACTAATCTAGTTCATTTAAGCATTTTGAAGCAGGCAGCTGAGAATCCTCTGATAGATGAATGTAGCTGACAGATTCTAGGTTTCTTCTTACTAAGTGAACCAGTGAGATACATAAAATGCTTTGGGGATGGCTTTGGGGGAGGGATGCAGTGAACACAAAGGTCGTCCCTGAATCACGTGTTGGCAACTGGGACAGCCTCCGGGCCCCCAGGAACAGCCAGCCGTATCAGGGAGAAGCTCATTATCTCATGTCTCCGCACATCTGAGAGGATAAAAACAAATCTTGTGGGATTTCACGGCAACCCCAAACTCATGTTCGTCTCAAAGCTCATTTGCAGTTGCTGTAGGGAATGAAGCTGGTTCCTCTCTGACGCTGGCCCTCAGTGTCCTGCTGTCCCAGGCTGCCAGGACGGGGATTCTGAGGACTCCTGCAGAAGTCCTGTTCACACTGCGTCCACCCTTGTACTCAGACCTTGTATCACGAGTAGCTTATTTGCGATCCATTGCTGGAATTTCTGTGGGAAGCTTTCTCTGTCTATTCCAGTTCTCATCTCTTCCCTGGTCTCTGCACCCACTCTGTATGTGTGTTAGAACCACACACTTCGGCACTGAATTCTAGTTGCCTTACGTTGTTAGTGGCTGTTCCTTGATGGTTAATCTTATTGCCCAGCTCGACTGTAGGTTTCCGGAGAACCCAACTTGCTTCCTCTGATTCCCGTGTGTTCTGCTTTAGGAGAATCACTCCTAGGCCTTGTACGTTTTCATCCACTCATCGGTGTAGGATCAGAGCTCTTTCAGCGGGGTCTCAGAGAGACCATGTGCCCTATTCACTCAAAGTGACATGGTGGGGTAAAACCTCTGGATAATTAGCAAGGATGCAGACTTTCGTGGGTGGTTCTTTCCATAGCACATGGCAGAGGGAGCAAGACTATATGACAGAGAAGGAAGGCAGCCATAGACCAGGACTTCTGACCACGCAGGGAATTCCATCTTCCAATGCATTTTTGGAAATGTTTGTTATTTTCTGTCATTAAATACCTACTGAAATATCCATGTGGTAAGAGGATGCATTCTGTATTCCAAGTGTTTACTATAGACGATAGAGTGGCCATTGGGAAAAAATAAAGAAAAAAGAGGGAGACTATGTCAGCAATGATAATATTCCATTAAACCTCCCCTGGGGAACTTGTGGAGGTGGGTGATTCCATCATATTTATTACCTTCTTCTCTTGGCCACGGGTTGGAAAGATCTGGAGTGCTTTGATGTATTACACGATTATTATTGTCCTTGTTCTTGCTCCTATCAAGCCTAGGACGCTTGTTTTGACTTTTGGGAAGAGATGCGTCTTAGGTTGGTTTGCGAGACAGGGACTTGGGGGCCAGTGTCTCACCGAGGGAGTAATCAGGAGACACCTGTCAGGGAGTGAAGGAAGCAGAGACTCGTTGAGCAAAGATATAGTTTCCGGTGGAGTCTAGCCAGATTTGTAGGGCAACTCTGGAGTATGTATTACATCCTGACTCAGTTCTGCCTTGGGGCAAGGGATTTGGACTTTTGCAGTCCATATTGACTATTCACGGACTGTGGGCTGCCGCACAGAGTGGAGGTGTGACCCCCTTGGGGAGGTGGATCCCGTGGCTGAGTTTCCTATAGACACTTGGCTGAGGAGGGCACTCCCCCACAGAAGGCTGTAGCTGTGAGCTGCCAGCAGCCAACACTCACAGGAGCGGTGGCTGGCTGGGCTGATCGGGAGACTGGGATGCTCAAGGATGCTCTCTGCTCCTGATAGACTTTTGAGTGTTTATAGCTGGGGCTTCTGATGTTACCATGTGATGTAGAGACAGCCCAAGAGGGGCAATAAGTAGGATGGCTTCAGGGCAATCCCTATCACAATTCCAGTGGCTTTTTTTTTTTAAGATTCTATTTTTTTTATCTGAGAGAGAGAAAGAGAGAGAGAGAGAGAGAGAGAGAGAGGGAGAGAGAGAGAAAGAGCGATAGCATGAGCAGGAGGAGGAGTAGACTCCTCACTGAGAAGGGAGACTGATGTGGGGCTAGATCCCAGGACCCTGAGATCGTGACCTGAGTCGAAGGCAGAGGCTTAATGGCTGAACCCCGCAGGCGCCCCTCTGGTGTTTTTTGTTTTTTTTTTTTTTTTAATCATAGAAACAGAATACTCAATCTTAAAATGCCTCTGGAGCTACCAAAGAACCGGAATAGCCAAAGCGATCTTGAGAAGGAAGAAAGCTTCAGGCATCACACTCCTTGGCTTCAAACTGTCCTACCGAGCTCTAGTCATCAAAACCACACAGTACTGGCATAAAAATCGTTACAGAAACCAATGGAATAGACTAGAAAGTAAGGCTTCTTTATTTTTATTGAAGTGTAGTTGACACTCCATATTACATTAGTTTTAGTGGACAACATAGCGATAGGACGAGTCTACGCTTTCTGCGGTGCTCCTTGCAGGCGTAGCATCATCGCTAAACAGTGTTATTCCACCACCACTGACTACGTTCTCTCTGCCGTACAAGTGAAGCTTCTTAAGGTCCCACATGCAAGAATGTCAGACAGTGTTTGCCTTTCCCTGTCTGACTTTTCTCACTTAGGATAATGCCCCCGATGTCCATCCCTGTTGCAAATAGCAGGATTTCCTTCCTCCGTATGGCCAAATAATATTCCATGGTGTATGGAGCATATTTTTTGGCCTCCTTATAATCCATAGTCCTCACAGAATTTGGGGAAACTGTTTAAGACCTACATCCATTCTATAATTTCCCTAAATTCCTCCATTGATTTCCCGTTGCACTTAGGAAAAAAAACCCTTCTTACTCTGACTTATGAGATCATATGTGATCCACTCTCTGTGTACCTCCTTTCTTCATCTCTTAACACCTTCTGTTTATTCTTCGAGAGCCCAGCTTATTCCTGCCTCCGCCCCTTTGCATTTGCTGTTCCCTCTGTCTGAAATGCCTTTCAAGCAAGAAGATGCTCTTGTGTGCCCTTTTCATGCTGGCCCTAGTGTAAATGCCACATCAGAGACCTTTTCTGACTTCAAGTCCCTTCTCTGCCACTACCCCTATCACATCGTCTTGCTGTATCTTTTTATAACCGTATTTTCTATCTCTGCCTATTGGAATATAAGATCCAGGAAAGCAGGGATTTAATCTGTTTTGTTCACTGCTAGATGGCCAGTGCCTAGAACCTTTTCTGGCATACATTAGGTGCTCAGATATTTGTGAAACAAATGAAAGGAGATTTTTTTAAAAAGATTTTATTTATTTATTTGTCAGAGAGAGAACACAAGCAAGGGGAGCAGCAGGCAGAGGGAGAAGCAGGCTCTCCACTGAGTCAGGAGCCCAACACAGGACTCGATCCCAGGACCCTGGGATCATGACCTGAGCTGAAGGCAGATGCATAATGGACTGAGCCACCCAAGTGTCCCCAAAGGTGAGATCCTTAATGTTTCTGTATTCAGTCAGAAAAGGCAAAGGGGCGAAGTACACAAATGCTAAATTTGCAAAAGAAGAAATAAACATCTACACATATGAAAAATGTTTAATGTCATAATAAATAAAAAATTACAATTTATGTAGCCTTGAGCTACCTTTTTTCTTTCATAATCACCAAATATTTAAAAGAAGATCATGATACCTATCTTAGCAAAGTACTGGGAAACAGGTTCCCTCATGTGCTGCGGTGTTCTGGGGGGAGCCTCTTACAGTCAGTTTTATTCTTTTGTATAAAGACCCTCACAAATGAAAATGCCTTTCTCTCCAATCATTCTGCTTCTGGGAAATTACCCCACAGAAACAGTCATTAATATCTACAAAGATCTGTGGCCATGGCGCTGTTATTTTATTAAAAAAGTTGAAAATATCAAAGTGACCAAAAACATTTAGATGTAATAGGGTATTTTGGATGTGAGGAGCGAGGGTCCAAACCCGAGCCTCTCCCAGGGCACGTGCTTGCTTGGCTGGGTGGAGCTGAGAAGGGCCACTGTTGGACATGGGAAACCAAGGAATTTCCCCAACTCAGACCCCACAGAGGTTCAGGGATGAGAAATATCCCCGTTGGCCTGGGTTGGGGGGTGGGCTGGAGCAGAACTTGCCCTAAGGGAATGAGGGGTCTTCCTAGCGTGCAGGGGCCGCCTGGTTGGGGGGGGGGGGGGCATTGGTGTTGGAGGTACAAGCAGCAGACCAAGGAGATCCATCCAGCTGCATTAGTGGATGAGGGGTGAAAGGGGGAGTGATTTAAGAAGTAGCCCTTTGGGGCCGAGGCTGATTCCCTGTGGTGTCACATGTGCTGTGGCGAGCCTGGGAGTTCAACACCATAGCTCAGCATGGGGGCATCTCTATGGGACAGGCAGGGGTTCTGGGAAATCTTAAGAAGGGGGAGTACGAATCAAATGTGACCTCCCGTGACCACCAGGGTGGAAAATGCTCAGGATATAATGTTAAGTAGACAGCCGTGTTGGGGGATGTTTAAATGTTTAAATTTTCCCCATATGAGGATAAGAAATGTCACATATCTTTAAAAAGTATGCGCAGAAAACTTTATTTATATTGGAAGTCTGAAACACTGAATCAGCAAGTTTTCCAAGCGGAAGGGCCTGCATAAATCATGATCAACAGCCTTCTCTAGGTGAGAGTAATCAGTAAAACAATGCAAGGGAACCCAAAGTCCCAGGAGAGGAACTGAATGAATTGAAGGGAGGTGTCAGGTCTCATGGGTGGTACAGGCTTAGAGTTGTAAGTACGTGTGTCCGATGTATAGCAACAAGAAATACGGCACATCTTTATTAAATTAATGCTTCTAAATCACATCAGTGTGGCTCAATTCCCTTTTTGTCAAGATTAAGGCTATTAAAATGTTATATATAACATGTAATATACCTCTATCCCCCATGGGTCTCTCCTCTACCCAAGGGATTTGAGAATTTCCACATACAAGAAAATTTGGGGATGTCTTTTGCCTTCAGGTTATCATGACTAGGCAATCTCACCATCTTCGTGGCAAATTTGGGAATCAGTTTTTCTTTTCCTGAGGCTTCCTGGACATTTAGGGTACAGAGCCTTGGGGCTCAACAGCCCCGACATCGTGAGCAGCCGGACAAGGGGTCCCGGCACTTTCCACGGTGTTGGTGTGGCCATAGGTCCCTCCCATCTGAGCAGCTTTAGAACAGTTAACATTTTCTCTTGTTAACTCACCTCAGTGAAACAGTATAGAAATAGTGTGTCGACTTTAGTCCTGATTTGTAAATGTTGGTGTAAATGTCTATAGAAAAAACATTCTGGAAGGATAGTCACAGCAGCGACCCTGTTCTGAGTGCCTTACATTGTATCACCTGCAACCTCCACATCCACACAGGATAAACTCACTTAAATTTCTCCCGCACAGGAGGATTTGAACTCGCACAGTCTACTGCCAGGGCGTGTGGGCTAAATAACCACGATCTAGTGTCTTTCCCTCTGGTAACCGTGCCTGTTAGAGTGGTCTGATTAGAAGGCTTACGTTTCTTCCTTTATACCTTTGTGACCTTGTCCAGATTTTCTGTCCTACGCGGTTGTGTTTACAATCAGCCAGCTGCTCTCAGGGTACCGGATGGCCAACACGGGCCAGGTGTGTCCGGCCAGCCTCCCTGGTTCCCAAGGCAGCTCTGTGACCACGGGTAGTCACTTCACCTCTCTGAGCCTCGGCTTCCCCACAGGGAGAGGAGAACAACAGCGGTGTCCTCCCCAGCGGGGTCGTTGTGGGAGGCCCGTGATGCGTTACCCTCCATGGGAAACTGGTGGGCTGTGCCGGGCACTTATTGCTGGTATTAGCTGAGTAAAGGAGTCTGCAGGCGGCTGGGACTCACAAGGGGGCTGGTCCGAAAGGGTCACTCTAAGGATAACCCCTGGGAGAACAGAATGCAGCGGTATCTGCCCCCACCGCCCGGGTCCCAGATGAGAATCATGGCGTGTGTGAATGGGGAAGAATGGAGACATCTAACTTTGCAGGGGCTCTTTTCTGAAGGTTTCTCGTCTCTGGGGATCTGGGGAGCCTAATTAGCAGCTTAGGGCGTGATTAGAAAAGCCCCACCAGCGAGCAGCCTCCCTGCCCACGTCTAATTGCGTTCCTGGAATGCCCCAGTTAAGGGCGGGGAGGCAGGCACCTATTCGTTGCTGGGGTTTGAAAGCCTGCAGGTGCTCAACGTGCTTATTCCTCTTGTCCCCTAAAGCCCCGCTAAGACACCACATTCGGCTCCATCCTGATCCCCTCCCCCCGCCCTCCCTCCAGTCTTCTGGATTGGTCCTGCTGGAGGTGAGTGCAAGCAACAGCAGATCTTAGAGAGAATGAACAGCAGTCCAGAGGCAAAGTGTGCCTGACAACTTGGATCTTGCTTTTCTCTCACATAAAATGGGTTTATCTCTTTTTTTCTTTTGAAAAAAGAGTTTATTTATTTTAGAGGGAGACTGAGAGAGAGAGAGAGAGAGAGAGAGAATGCACAAGCAGGGGAGGGACAGAGGGAGAGGGGGAAGCAGACTGTCCAATGAGCAGGGAGCCCAGTGTGATGTGGGGTCCGGACGCTGGGATCATGACCTAAGCTGAAGGCAGATGCTTAACCGACAGAGTCACCCAGGTTCCCTATCTCTTTTTTCTTGAGAGAGTAGGGCCAAAGCTAGAAGCAGCTGAGAGGTACGAGTTACATTCCTCCTTGTGGTGAAGCAAGATGCTTTGCGTCTGAGGTCTCCGTTTCTTCATCTCTACCATGGGACTGACACGGCCTCCCACACCTGCTTTAGATGACTGTTTTTAGAACGAGAGAGAAGAGGTAGATGAGACCACGTGGAAAATGAAGGCTGCAATTTAAGTATCAGGGGTTCTATTCAGAAAAGGGGAAGAGCAAACAGCTCCCTTGTTGAGTCTCTGAGAAGCTTGTAAGTCTCTGGCAGGTGTTTGGAATGCATCACAGAAAGAGCTGGAAGCTCTAAGCGGGCTCTGAAACAGAGCGATCTCCTTAGTGGGAGATTGAATTTCCCAGCCACTGATTTGTCAGGAATGGTCACCAGGAGCTCAAAGATCAGTCGTCAGTGAGGCTGCAGAGAGGGTTTCTGTTGTGGTGGGGGGAAAATCTAGATTCCCACAGGCTAGGGTTCATGGAGCTACTTTCGGTGGGCGCTTGGCTGAGCTGCCCCTGAGGCAAGAGAACGGAGGTCTCTCATTTAGGACTGGTCAGCTGGGCGCTGACATTGGGAGAGGCTCTAAGGAGGTCAGGGGATGAAAGAACCCCATCAGAGCAAGACAGACCTGAGGGCCACACTCATTGCTTTCTAAGGCTGGGTCAGTCTAGGTGTCCCCAACACCACAACCTTTCCCCTCCCCATCCCTCTTTAAAGGAGGACAGCCCATCTGTCCTTACCACTCTCCCGAAAGTGGAGAGCTCGAGTCATTGTGGGCATCAGAGGAGCAGTACTATGTCTCTGAATGGCAGTAGCCATCCTGGCAGGAGAGAGTCTTGTGAGGCTGCAGATCTGGGCTCTCGCCACCCCAGCCTCTTCTATCAGCAGTTTGTTTGTAGGCACGACCCACCTCACCTCGGTGCTTTTGCTTTCTCATCTCTGCTTACCCTATCTGAAGGCAGAAGGGCACAACCATGACCTTAGAAGCTTCTTTAAGTTCCAAGATGCTACTGTACATTCAGCCCAGGAAGGATAAGTGTAAGAGATTTGAGGTCAGCATTTGAATAGACTTGATCTACCATTCTGGAAGTTTGTTGTCAGATGACAAAGTGAGGAAGAACCTCAAGATTCCCACTTTCCAGGTCTTTCCCCCCAACACCTCCCATCTATATCACAATGACCAGCATGGTGAGGACATGGGAATGGGAGGAGGCAGAAAGGGTTCTGGGTTCCAGCTCTGACTTTTCTTTCTAGACATGTGACTTTTGGACAAGTCTGTTGACCTCTCTGGGTCCCACTTTCCTCGTCGAACTATGGGCTGTGTGAGGATCGGAGGAGATAATGGGTGTCCAATGTTCTAAGATGAGAAATCATGAAAGTCATTTGTAGTTTTGGGGAGAGGGAGCTCACAGCCTCCCTTGTGTGCAACAGAATCGGTATCTGGTGGACACACGATGTGTCACCTCATTTCATCCCACAACACTCCTGTGACTTTGGTGGTTTCACGTCTATCTTCTAGATGAAAGAGCCAAGGCTCAGGGAAGGTAAGCAGCCAGCTGGGGTCTGAGCCCACGTGCGAGGACTTCGAAGCCTTCTCATTCCTCGACAACATGCTGGCTCTTCCTCTGCTGTTTTCAATAAGGCTTTTGCTGGTGAACCTTTGTCTTGATGACTTTAAATCCAACTAGAAAATGACCAACTGAAGTTTTGTGTTTTTTTTTCTCCCCTGGAAAAATTTCTGAGGACTCTATTTTGATCTCGGGGTTGAGTCGCTTTGTAACCTGAACACAGACAAAATGTGGGTGGAAGGAGCCGCTATGTTTCTCACCATTTAAACATTCTGAGGACCCAGGCTCCCCCTCAAACACTTTGAGTAGCAGTCAAAGCATCTGATACTTCATTTCTTTGTTCCTTTTTCTTCTTCAGGTCATCACAAGCAGATGATACCAGTTCTATTATAGTGGCAGAAGGAGGGTAACTGTCATTCGTGTCTCTTTAGAGTATTCGTATACTCATCATGACATCCCCAGCATCCAGAACACTGCCTGGCACAGAGGATAAAGGCAGATCTTTTATAAATCTTTGTTGCATACTTCCAGCTGAGGAACAGTGGCCACATAACTTTAGGTGCATCATACCACCTTTGTATCTTGCCCTTTTTAAGTAACTTTCAACCTGCCTTGGAAGATCTAAGTGGATTAGTTTTGCTGTGCTATATAAATACTCCTCAGATCTATGGGAGGATATTTCCCACAGCATGTGCTCTTATGAAGATGCTGTCTGGACACTTCTAACAATCCCTTCCCAGTGCAAACTTTTTACTTTTAAATCATCTACCCACAATGTCCTCTAGGTTCCTGGGCCAGTGTTTCCTCTGCTCTAAGATAACAGATGGAGTGTCATAAACACTGAAGTCAGCTGGGTTTGCTTTCTTCTGAAACCCATGTTAGTTTTCTGAGGCTCTGTGGAGGTTTTTTTGGGGGGGGCATCCATCATCTCAAAGAGCAGGCTATCTTGAGGTCTTTCTTCTTGAGCTTTGGAAACTGTGAGAATCACACGTCTAATGTGTGTTTACTGTGGGCTTGTGGGTCTTGAGTGTACATGACGAATGTGGGGGAAAGAGAACCTAGACTTACAGAGGTCTGCCCAGGGAGGTCTGTCTGGAAGTTATCTATTTCTGTGTTCGATCAATGATTAGATAACAGATGACTGAGAATGTGAAATGTTGATGTTGCTCAACACAGTGGAGTGTGGTGGGTTCATAGCGACATTAATGATTCACTTTCTTCCCGTGTGTCCTTACAAGTAAACAATTTCAGCTATTTTATGGGCTTCAAAAACAGGAAATGGCTGCTTCAGTGATCTATTCATATTTCCCCAGCAATTTAGTTTATCTAGGCAGGCCCTCCCCCCATTGGGTCTTCTCCCTCCTTGAAGATTTTGTGGAGCTGCTATGTGTTTGCCCTACACTTCATCATTAGGAAACCAACTGGCTGTTCTTGCTAGAATTATCAATCATTTTGAATGGGTTCAGGAATTTAGACAGTGTATCAGAGGTGAGGTTGACCTGTTTTTGGAGGGGCCAACCTTTCTGGCTCTTCTGGAGATCAGCAGATGCTCAGCAACATTGGTTTTCTTTAAAATTGTCCTCTGTGCTCTGTGAAATGGTTGATACTCAGAAGAATCATATGCCAGTGTGTTTTGAGTGAAGGGTCCCTCCATGCTCCTTACCATCTTGAAATGATGGTCCCGGTCATCTTGGGAATCTGGATTTATGAGGATTTCAGGAGGTGGCTACAGTAGCACAGATCTGGAGACCTTCCTAAGCTTTCCATTTTCTCTGTTGAGCATATGCCTTTCTTCATCCTGCATAGATCAGTCTGGTTTTGGTTGAACCACAGTTTGTGCACTGTCTTTCCAGAACCCATTTGCTTGCAATTTTATTTTGCATTTATTTATTCATCAATACTTCTTTCCAAAAGAGACTTGAAGTGGCTTATAAAAATGTGTGGCACGCAGTAAGACACAATAAATTAAAAATAAGGGATGAGATCTGGGCAAAGTGCAAGCAAGTAGATGATGAGGAGAGGCCAGGAGCAAGGTTGGTTCACACAGCTTTTGTCTTGTTGCTTTCAGCTCTGCCAGAGGTGGATGGTTCCTGGGAGGCTGCGCAAGTCCTCATTAGAGTGTGATTCTGATGGGAGCCCCACACATCCTTCTACCCTCCCAGCCATGCAGATGAGACATGAAAATAAAGGTGATATGACAAAAGGGGAGGCATGTGTAGTGTTTCCAACTCAGAATCGATAACAACCCCAGAATCGTTATCTAACTTATATTACTTTCCTCCCTGCCCAAATGTAGTGGGTAATTTACATAAAGCTGCTCAAAAATTCTGGGGATACAAAAGGTCCCCTATGTGATAACTCATTAAGACCATATTTAGGAGCAAATGAATAGCGGTGGGGGACATGGCTGGGAGGCCAACAGATATGGATCCCAGTGTAGCAGTTTGACCTCAAACACATTACATCCTGTCTGCAGGTCTGTCTTCTGGTCCATGAATACGGACAACGACAATATGGCCTGGGGTGGGGTGTTGTGAGAAGTAAATGGCGCACTTGATGTGAAGCATCTAGAACAATATCCAGCACATAGGGAGGGCTGCCATTATTTGTTTATTTTAGAGACACAGAGAGAGAGAGTCATTTGTTTTATATCTTCAGTTCCAAATTCAGAATTTAAGAGTAAAATCACATGGTATTTGGGAAATCATAAGGCATTTGTCTTTCTCTGACTTATTTTACTTAGCATTATGATTTCTAGGTCCATCTATGTTGTTTCTATGTTGTTACAAATGGCAAGATCTTATCACATCTTTTTTATCCATTTATATATGGATGGACTCTTGGGTTACTTCCATATCTTGGCTATTGTATTTAATGCTACAAGAAAAATAGGGCTGCATCTACCTTTTCCAAATCGTCTTTTCATTTCCTTTGGGTAAATACCCAGTAGTGGAATTAGTGGATCCTATGGTAATTCTATTTTTGATTTTTTGAGGACCCTCCGTGCTATTTCTTTATGCTGTGATTGTAGGCTGATCATTGAGACTGATACCTCAGGGACTTCTCTGTGTATTAAGAAGCTGACCCTTCTGAGCAAAATGTCCTTGAAAATGTCTCACAGGGACCTGAAAAACTCCATATATTTTGTGCTGGGTGTGGGGTCGTCCCATGGTGATGATTTGTGTCTTCATTTTTCTACTGGTTGTGCATAAAAGTGTGCAAATAAGCATGACTGGTTACCTGATGCCCAGAATTTCTGCTGAAACGTCACCTTTTCAATGAAACTTCTACTGGTTTAATAGCATCTTCTTTACTTTGACTCTCTCCATTCCTCACAGCCTGGGTGCATGTGTGTATGTGTGTTGGAAGAGCACTTGTCATCATCTATCATGGTAGAAAGTATGCTTCTTTCTTAAATAAATATATTGCATATGCCTGGCTCTCTATTAGAATGTTCTACAGGGGCAAGGATCTTTGTCTGTGTTGTTCTGAGCAACCAGAAGAATGCATAGCACATGGTAAATTCTCAGGAGATTCTTAGTGAATAAATAAATGAAAATAGTCTCTCTCTCTCTCTCTGTTTCCCCCCTTTGGTCAGGATGATTTGTGTAAATTCCTTTTAGAACACAGCAAATCACTGTTTTGGCTGAAGGCCAAGATTAGTTTAGGCCGTAATTGGGGGAAAACCCTCCTAATAATATTCACATTGTCAGGAATTCAGCAATGGAAAAATACCAGATGCTGACCTTTATTTCATTCATAGATCAGATTTTGTCAAACATTGATCAAAGTTTCATTTTCTTATTTATCTGAAATCCTATGAGATCTTTCTCAAATTCAGTTTTTATTTCAAGGATGGAAGGAGAACAAAAATAACCACCTTTGAAGTCTACATTCAGTATTCCCATTAGCCCAAATCATCAGCATCCAAAGGTGCAGAGACAAGATTGTCCAAATACTTGGCAAGAACTCTATCTGCATTAGAATTCTAAACTCAGTGTGATGCCTTTGTCCCTTAATGAGCTGTGTGGCTAATTCTGGAATGGCTCAATTCATGTAGCTCATTGATTGATAATGATCTGGCATTAAAAAAAAATGGGACAGGTCCTTTGGAATAAGAGGAGAATTTGGAAACGAGGCCTGGCCGCTTGGCAGGAATAGCTAGGAAAGGCAACTTGGCAGGGAACAGGTTGTAGAGGTTCTAACAAGAGTTTGTTCTTTATGGCTCTTTCTCTTCATCCAGCTCCATTGTGTTTACATGTGCATCAAAAACAACCACAAAGAAAGAGCTGATACTGGGATGCCAGGGGGGGCTGTAGACCTGGAGATAAAAAGATTCCAAAATGTACACGAACTTAGGAGCACATTACTCTGTTATTACAGAATTTAGAAAAAATAATTCTGAGTCAGACCATATGCTAGGAATGGTATATCTTTATGTTCTTTTTTTTTTTTTTTTTTAAAGATTTTTTTCTTTTTTATTTATTTTTCTTTTTTATTTATTTGACAGAGAGAAACACAGCCAGAGAGGGAACACAAGCAAGGGGAATGAGAGAGGGAGAAGCAGGCTTCCCACCGAGCAGGGAGCCCGACATGGGACTCGATCCCGGGTCTCCGGGATCATGACCTGAGCCGAAGGCAGTCGCTTAACCAACTGAGCCACCCAGGCGCCCCTATCTTTATGTTCTTTACAGAAGTACCGTGACTTTGGCATTGAATTCCCTCATATGTCAACAAGGGGACTGATGTTTAGAAAGATGAATTAACTAGTTCGAGGTCTTAAGAGATTTGAACCTAGGTGTTTCATAGCCCGTGTACTTAATACTATGCCGATAGGGTTTCTCCAGTGAAGGGGTGTTTTATGGCTCTCTAGTGAGGCTGATGAAGGTTTCCAATTTGACACCTGTCAGAAGTTTGGAAATGTCTAAGTAACAGGATTCTAGGTCCAGGTTTGCCTCTTTGCTATGAAATCATGAACTAGTCACGTCACCTTTTTGATCCTCATATGCTTCTCTCAAGGATGGGATTAACAACACATGCTCTGAAGGATTTTCCAAAAGATCAAATGAAATAAGTTTGTAAAAAATGTAAAGTGCTTGAAAAATTTACAAGATTATTATCATTGCTGAGAAGGATCAGTCGCCTTAACTGATCTTTAATGAGATTTTTTTTTTTTTTATTTCAGCAGACAACCTAGGATTCATGGCGGGGAATGGAACTGTGGTGACAGAATTCATTCTATTGGGGTTCCAGCTGCCAGCAGAGCTGCAGATGGGCCTCTTCTTTGTATTTCTGGTTCTTTATTTCATTACCATGGTGGGCAACCTGGGCATGATCGTGTTGATTCAGAAGGACCCTCGTCTCCAAACCCCCATGTACTTCTTCCTCCGCCACCTTTCCTTCGTGGACGTTTGCTACTCCTCTGTCATTGTCCCTCAGTCTCTTGAGACCTTGGGTACTGATAAGACGGCCATCGCCTATGAGAGCTGTGCCACTCAGTTCTTCTTCTTCACCCTCTGTGCTAGCACTGAATGTTTCCTTTTGGCTGCGATGGCCTATGACCGCTATGTGGCCGTGTGTAACCCCCTACTTTACGCCACTGCCATGACACCACAGAACTGCCTGGGCCTGGTGGCTGGGGCCTATGCTGGAGCCATGGTGAATGCTGTGGTCCGCACTGGGTGTACCTTCTCGATCTCCTTCTGTAAGTCCAACCATGTGGACTTCTTCTTTTGTGACCTCCCACCCCTGCTGAAGCTTGCCTGTAGTGACACCACGTCACGGGAACAAGTCATCTACCTCCTAGCTTTCTTAGTCATTACAACCAGCATTTCAGTGATTCTGATATCCTACTTTTTCATCATTCAGGCTATTCTGAAGATTCGTACAGCAGGTGGCAAAGTCAAGACTTTCTCCACCTGTGCTTCTCACATGACCGCAGTGGCTCTTTTCTTTGGGACACTCATATTCATATACCTCAAAGGTAACATGGGCAAGTCCCTTGGGAAAGACAAGATTGTGTCAGTATTTTACACTGTGGTCATCCCAATGCTGAATCCAATGATCTACAGTTTGAGAAACAAGGAAGTGAAGGAGGCTCTGAAGAAAGCTCTCAGTGGGATGAAGTTTTCCCAAGTAGACTAAGACTTGAGCTCTATCAATTTAGAAGTTCCTGTAAATCATTCTTTGGGTTTGGCTTCTCTCCTTAGCACATGAACCAGATTTCATAATTACAAAGACATACTGAAGCAAAAAAAAAAAAAAAAAATGTAGCTTTGGGTTCCAGCAACTTCTTTATTAGCTCTATGACCTTCAGCCAGAAATTCTCTGTCCCAATTTTCACTTCAGTAAAATTTCTGCATTGCTATGATTAAAGCCAGGATCAAGTGAAATGGAATGCCAAAGGGCTTTATAAAAAATAACATGCTATAAAATGTAAAATTGAATTTCTTACCTGTCCTGGGTATTGTTGAGTGTTTTCTCAGCTGTGAATTCAAAAAAATTCAAGCTACTAAGCTAACTTTTGCATTTGAATAATTGTAAAACAATAGCTTCTTGTTTACAGAGTGAGGACATTTGCATTCTTCAGTTGTGTGTAGTGGGGTAGAAATTAACCTTGACCAAAGAAATCTTTTCTCAACTTTCAATGATATCCAAATTAGGTGTCTGTCACAGAAAATACAAGTAGCTAAAGACAGGAAGGGAAAATAGAAGGGAAAGGAGAGTAAACTGGGAAATGTTCACCTAGAATACATTAGCCTACTTCCCAAGAGAGCACAGAGGACCAAGACACTGGAGAATAAAAGGAAGATGTAATGATTTGCATTAATTATTGGAAATAATTTAACCTGATGTAGAGCTGAACTGAGTGCCACAAATAACTTTCTGGAATATTCCTTGATCACCAAAGGTCAGAAGCTCTATTTTATTTCTGACAGATTTTTCAAGGACCATCTCAATCTGTTTTCTATTCTCCAGTTACGAAAACCACTGCCTACTTCCATCTCCTGTAGGACATTTACTTTATGGTCAGAAGACAGATAACTATGAATCTGACTGCCACCTTTTAATGATCTCATATCTGTTAGAAATATTACTTGGAAAACGTCTTCATGGAGATTCCACAATCTTATTCATCAATTCAGCAAACATTTACTGTCTATTGTGTATTAGACATAATCCTAGTTTAGGAATATAGAAATAAATATGATAGACATGCTTCCTCCTTCATGGGGTTTAGAATTTGGGGCACAGGGAGATATAAACCATGACAGTTAACTGGTTTTTTTCTTATGGTTTTGGAAAGTGGGAAAAAGCAGGGCAGGGTATTGTTACACTGTATGGTAGGGTTCCGACCTAGTCTGGTGTGGTTAGAAAAGGCTTCCCTGGGAAGCTAACATTTATGTGGAAGCTTAAAGAGTAAGTATGTCATAGTTATGGGTTGAGGAGCTGAGGGAAGCCAGAATGGCTGCAGCCCAAGGAGAGGGGCTGAGTGTGAGAGGAAGCTGGGGAACTCAGGAGTACCTGGGGAGCCTTGTGGGCTCATTTTGGGACTTGTGGACTTTACTCGAAGAGCGAGGCATGAAATGATCAGACCTGAATTGGAAAAAGATCACTTTGGCTGCTGTGTGATGGACGGGATCAGGGGCTCATGGCCTGTGGTGGTGGAGATGGAGGGGCGCATCCCCATTTCATCTAAGAAGCAACAAATGGGGCATCCCGGACGTGGGGTTTGATTTCCACACAAGACTGTATGCTCCATTCTAGAATACGTATTAGGCCAGAGAAAGCTCACAGGTGTATGACCATGATGTTGGTATAGGACTGATTCTTAGCAAAACAGTGAAATTGAAGAAATATACTTTTGGAGGCATATTAGTATACCTTTCCTTCCCTGTATGGGACCTCCCTTGGGCATACATCAAGATGGCCATCAACTGCTCCCTCTCAAGAGGGTAACACATTTTCATTAACTCTTACCGTATGCTTGGTTGTGTCAACAGGTTGAAGAAATCACCCTTTGCCCGGCTTCTTAACACGCTCTAAGTCAGGAAAAGCGTTCAACTTGAAAAATATATAAGTGGGGAAAGTGCTAGAGAGTGAGGGTGCTATTTTTGGTAGTGGTGGGAGCTGCCAGCATTCCTTCCACCTTTTACTTGATGAGGGGCCACACACTGCCCATCAATGAATGTCCTTTGATACAGCTATTTGATATAAGTTCGGTTGCTTCAGTGGATGCAAGTAAAATGAGGTTTTTGTATGTTTTAGAGGGTCACTTTCTGATTAATGTGAGAAGGCATGGGTTCAGGTGTATGACTCAAGGCTCACCATGGTAAGTGTAGCCATCATCTGTCACCATGCAACATTATTACAATATTATTGACTATATTCTCCATGCTGTACTTTATAGCTCTGTGACTTCTTTACTTTTTTTTTATTTTTTTTAAAGATTTTATTTATTTATTTGACAGAGAGAGAGATCACAAATAGGCAGAGAGGCAGGCAGAGAATGATGGGGAAGCAGGCTCCCTGCTGAGCAGAGAGCCTGACATGGGACTGATCCCAGGACCCTGAGATCATGACCTGAGCGGAAGGCAGAGGCTTAACCCTCTGAGCCACCCAGGTGCCCTGTGACTTCTTTATTTTAAAACTGGAAGTTTTAAATCACCTAATTACCTTTATCTATTTCGCCCATCCCCCACCCATCTCCCTTCCAGTAACCACCATTTTTTTCTCTGTATTTGAGTCTATTTTTTTTCTTCCGATTCGACATGTAAGAGACGTCATATGGCATTTGTCTTTCCTTGACCTATTTCACTTAGCATAATGCCTTCTAAGTCCATTCATGTTGTCACAAATGACAAAATTTCATTGTTCTTTACGGCTGAGTAAAATTCCATTGTGTATACAGAGCACTTCTTTTTTGTCCATTCATCTATTGATGGATGCTTGGATTGCTTCCATACCTTGGCTATTGTAAATAATGCTGCAATAAACATAAGGGTGCACATAGCTTTTTGAATTAGTGTTTTCATTTTTTAAGATAAATACCCAGTAGTGGAATTTTTAGATTGTGTGTTATTTTTATGTTTAATTTTTTGAGAAGCCTCCAGACTGTTTTCCACGGTGACTGCACCAATTTGCATTCCCACCAACAGTGAATGAGGGTTCCTTCTTCTCCACATCCTTGTCAACACTTGTTCTTTCTTGTCTTTTTGATTCTAGCTATTCTCACTAGAATAGGTGCGAGGTGTGAGGTGATATTTTTCTGTAGTTTTGATTTGCATTTCCATGATGATGAGTGATATCGAGCATATTTTCATGTGTCTGTTGGCCATCTGTACGGCTTCTTTGGAAAAATGTTTATTCAGATTCTCTGCCCATTTTAATCAGATTACTTGTCTTTGTGTGTGTTGAGTCGCATAAATTCTTCATATATTTTGGAAATTCATATATTAATAAATTCATATATTAATCTCTTACTGGATATATCATTTGCAAATATCTCCCCTTAGTAGGTTGCCTTTTTGTTTTGTTGATGGTTTCCTTGACTACAAAAGCTGTTTATTTCGGTGTAGTCCCAATAGTTCATTTTTGTTTTTGTTTCCCTTTCTTGAGGAAACATATCTAGAAAAATGTTTCCATGGCTGATGTCAAGGAAATTAGTCCCTGTGTTTTCTTTTAAGAGTTTTATAGTTTCGGGTCTCACATTTATGTCTTTTGAATTTACTTTTGTTCATGGTGTAAAAAAGTGGTCCAGTTTCATTCTTTTCCTGTGGCTGTCCAGTTTTCCCAACATCATTTTTTGAAGAGACTGTCTTTTTCCCATTGTGCATTCTTGCTTCCTTTGTCATAGGTTGACTGACCATATAATTGTAAGGCTTTTTTTTTTTTTTAAAGATTTTTATTTATTTGACAGAGAGAAACACAGCCAGAGAGGGAACACAAGCAGGGGGAGTGAGAAAGGGAGAAGCAGGCTTCCCACCGAGCGGGCAGCCCCATGTAGGACTCGATCCCGGGTCTCCAGGATCATGACCTGAGCCAAAGGCAGTCGCTTAACCAACTGAGCTACCCAGGCGCCCCAGGGCTTTTTTTTTTTTTAAAGATTTTATTTAACACAGAGAGAGATCACAAGTAGGTAGACAGGCAGGCAGAGAGAGAGAGAGGAGGAAATAGGCTCCTGCCGAGCAGACAGCCCGACACGGGCCTTGATCCCAGGACCCTGAGATTAAGCCTGAGCCGAAGGCAGAGGCTTTAACCCACTGAGCCACCCAGGCGACCTGTAAGGTTTTTTATACTATTCCATTGATCTATATGTCTATTTTTGTACCATCACTTTACTGTTTTGATTACCACAACTTTGTAATATATCTTGAAATCTAGGTTTGTGATATCTCCAGCTTTGATCTTCTTTCTCAAGATTTCTTTGGCTATTTAGGGTCTTTTGTGGTTCTGCTAAGTCCAATGTCGACCGCCTCCCCAAAGAGAAACCGAGGACGTTCAGGGTAATGCAGATCACACAGCAAGGTTTATTTCCAGCTAGCTGGGGTCCAAGTATCCGCCTGGTGCAGCAGGTTTCAGCAAGGACCCGAAATGCAAGGGTCTAGGGGTATATATGCATTTTATTTATTCATTTTTTAAAAAGATTTTATTTATTTGTTTGAATTGAGAAACACAGCGAGAGAGGGAACACAGCAAGGGGAGTGAGAGAGGGAGAAGCAGGCTTCCTGCTGAGCAGCAAGCCCGATGCAGGGCTCTATCCCGGGTCTCCAGGATCATGACCTGAGCCAAAGGCAGTCACTTAACCAACTGAGCCACCCGGGCACCCCTATATATGCATTTTAAATAGCAAGCATGAGTCCCACAGTTTACAAGTGAACCGCCCATTTTTAGTTTGCATCTAAATACCTCCCGGGGACCCTCCCTGGATGGGTTTAACTGGTTGGGCGTCTCCCCCAACCTGGCTTGCCTTTGTTTTCCAGGGGCCATTTATCCATAACACCTGGAGCTGTTTTTATGAGTAAACAGGATGGCGGTTTGGATTCCAAAACTGGATCTTACAGTTCCAGGCAAATTTTATTATTATTTGCTCTAGTTCTGTGAAAAATGCTGTTGGTATTTTGATAGGGATCACATTAAATCTGTAGATTTCTTTGGGTAGTGTAGACATTTTAACAATATTAATTCTTCAGTTTACAAGCACCGTATATCTTTCCATTTGTTTTTATTGTCTTCAATCTCTTTCATTAATGTCTTATAATTTTCAGAGCATAGGTCTTTCACCTCCTTGGCCAAATTTATTCCTAGATATTTTATTATTTTGTTGCAATTATAAATGGGATTGTTTTGTTAATTTCTCTTTCTGCTGCTTCATTACTAATGTAGAGAAGCACAACAGATTTCTGTATATTAATTTTGTATCCTGCAGCTTACCAGATTTATTTATTAGTTCTAATTTTTTTGAGTCTTTAGGGTTTTCTCTATACAATATCATGTCATTTGCAAATAGTAACAGTTTTACTTCTTCCTTATCAATTTGAGGGCCTTTTATTTCTTTTTTTTCCTCTGGGCTAGAACTTCCAGTACTATGTTGAATAAAAGTAGTGAAAGTGGACATCCTTGTCTTATTCTTGATAGGTCTCATTTTGAAAATAGACTCTACACATAATCTTTTAGGAACTAGAATCCTCTGAGGGTTGATTTTATGTATCAATTTTGACTGGGTCCCAGGGTGCCCAGATATTTGGTTAAACATTATTTCTGGCGTATCTGTGAGGATGCTTCCGGAAGATATTTGCATTTGAATCAGTGAGCCCCCTAAAACAAATTGCCCTCCCCCAAATGAGTGGATATCATCCAATTCTTTGAAGGTTTGAATAGAACAATAGGAAGAGGAAGGCAGAATTCATTTCCACTTTTCTGCCTGGCTGCCTGACCCAGGACAGCAGTTTTCTTCTGTACTTGGACTGGGATTAACACCATTGGCTTCCCTGGTTCTCAGGCTTCAGACTGAATTACCCCCCTGCTTTCTTGGGCCTCTTGGATTGTTTTAGCCTCCGTATAAGGATCCACGTGAGTCAATTACTTATGATAAATCTCCTTTCTTTTTTTTTTTTTTTAAAGATTTTATTTATTTGACAGAGAGAAACACAGCCAGAGAGGGAACACAAGCAGGGGGAGTGAGAGAGGGAGAAGCAGGCTTCCTGCCGAGCAGGGAGCCCGATGTGGGACTCGATCCCAGGTCTCCGGGATCATGACCTGAGCGGAAGGTAGTCACTTAACCAACTGAGCCACCCAGGCGCCCTGGTAAATCCCCTTTTTTGTCATAAACAGATCACCTTCAAAAGTTTCCTATCAGCCTCTTTATTTGTTATTATTATTTTGTGATAAGAATATTTAACATAAGATCAAACTTTAACTAATTTTAAATATACAGTGTAGGTTGTGATGATAGTTTCACCACCACAAACCACCACGTCATGGCTTAAGAAAAATTTCCATATATATGTGTATCTGGTTGGTTCTGTATCTTTAGAGAACCCTGAGAAATAAAATCCAGTTGGTAATTTGGGAACCTTTTTCTTCTTATCTCCTTCATCTTCTAAGTGTGTATTTTTAGGCACTGGTTTTGGAATACATCTTCATTTGCTATATTTCTGTCTCAATCTACCAAAAATGATATAAAAAAGATGAAGAAAGCAGACCCCCAGACTTTAAATGGATCCATTTAACTCAATTCATCAAGAGACCAAAGTGCTATATTCATCTCATCACTTAGTATCTCAAAAAGTGGTGTCACCAAGATGGCGGTGTAGAAGACCTCACAAAGACCAATAATTAGGCAACTATCTATGAACAAAACAGCTTTGGGAGGGCTCATGAAATCCACTTCAGCAACACAGTGGAACAATGAAAAAAATCTGAGAACAGTCTCACAAAGAGGGAAGGTAAAGCAGCTTCATTTTGCCTTCATCGTTTCATCCCCCATGCCAGTACTGTTCAGTGCTGAGAGGGAGCTTCCCACCTAGAAAGAGTTCCCCTCACCAAGAAATGGGAGACTGGAATGAATGGCCAGTGTCATCAGTCTTTCATGGCAATGCACAGAGGACTCACCTGGTTTTACCTCCCAGAGATGGTGCATAGGACTCACTTGGTTTCATCCCTCAGAGATGTCACATAAGGCTCACTTGGTTTCACCCCCTAGAGATGGCACATAGGACTCACTTGGTTTTACCCCCCAGAGATGGTGCATAG
>PITA01015046.1:35961-51752 GCA_004023965.1 Spilogale gracilis | reverse complement strand
GAGTCCCCCGCTGACCTGGAGTCCACCGCGACCCCCGAGTCCCCCGCTGACCTGGAGTCCACCGCGACCCCCGAGTCCCCCGCTGACCTGGAGTCCACCGCGACCCCCGAGTCCCCCGCTGACCTGGAGTCCACCACGACCGCGGAGTTCCCCGCTGAGCTAGAGTCTCCTGCTGGCCTAGTCTCCGTTAATGATGTAGAATCGACAATGGATGTGCATTTTGAAGGGACACAAGCTTTCGGTAGGTGACGGTTTGGGCTTCAGAGGAGGCCTGTACGGGAGTTGGTGGGCTCCCATTTCTTGCATTTCTGAGGGAAACCCTGCTTTCCTCCGGTGTACTTGATTCCCCAGTGTAAGCTTATGATCATACCCATCTTCCATTTTCTTGTCTTAGAATTATCTACTGAGGTGGAATCAATGCAGAAATTTCTTCCTCCCTCCCTCCCTCTTCTTGTTTATAGGCTTTGCCTAGAAATTCCCTGTGGTAACTTAAACATTTGGAGATACTTCAGCTGCTTTGAGGTAGAGTAATTTTGCCAAAATGTCTCCAAAACCTGAGGAAAATTCAAGCATTTTTGCAGTGTCAGAAATTGGAATTGTTTGGATGCCCACAGAGCTCCATCCCAATGTTTGTCCCGTCCTGGTCAGGTCCCCAGCCTTCTGCGCTCCTCAAAGAGGAAATACTCGGTGTCTCCAATAGATCAAAGGATGTGGTGGCCAAAAAGGGGTTAACAATTTCCTTTTCTTTTGAAGTTCATTACAGGTCAGTTTACATAGATAAATTTTTGAGAGAAGATTATGGTAAATGTAAATCTCATTTGAATATAGACTGAATAAAAGAAAAATAATTTAAAAGCTTCACGAATTAAGCAGTGGTCTTATCTCTGCCTATCCTTCTTTCAAGTCTTAACCTTTCATTTCTTTGTCTTCCACTTGGCCAAGGGGCCATAAGATTTTGATGACTTCTAGCCCCCACAAATAAACCCCAGTACTTTAAGAGATGCCTGGGATTTTTGCTAAGAAAGACCCTTGGGTCTTACCTACAAAAGCAAATTTCTATACCATTTGATCCTTATGTCTGCAAATAATAGCTAACATTTATTGAGAGCTACTATCTTCCAGCCCTGCTTTAAGAATATTAGGGTATTGCAGGTAGTAGTGGAGGACTCTAGAAACTATCTAAGTGGAAAGGTCTATTAAAAAACAGTACTTTGGGGCGCCTGGGTGGCTCAGTTGGTTAAGCGACTGCCTTCGGCTCAGGTCATGATAACCGGAGGCCCGGAATCGAGTCCCACATCGGGCTCTCTGCCTGCTTCTCCCTCCCGCTGCTTGTGTTCCCTCTCTGGCTGTGTTTCTCTCTGTCAAAGAAATAAAAATATTTAAAAAAACAAAAACAAAAAAAACAAACAAACAGTAGTTTCCCTGACTTTAAAATATTTCTCTAGGGGCATCTGGGTGGCTCAGTCAAACATCTCCCTTTGGCTCAGGGCATGATCCCAGGGTCCTGGGATGGTGCACTACTGCCTCAATGCTTCTCCACTCTCCCTGCTTATGTGCGTGAGGTCTCTCCCTCTCTCTCTGTCAAATTAATTAATGAATTAATCAATAACACATACATACATACAGTCTTAAAAAAATAATAAAGTCTTTCTGTTCTGATAATTGTCTTCAAAGAATATACATCATTTGCAACATGAAGCTTTATTTCAGCATTGTGTGCTACCTAGCCAAACTGTAGTGGTTGGCTAAAGAATTAATCTATGCTAATGGTGTCTCCTTCTGCCCCCCTCCCATGGGGTATTAGGAAACATCTCATGTTTGACCGGATCTATCTGGTCATTCTGCTAATATACTGGACCTCATACTTGATTATCAAGAGATGCTTTCTGACTGTGGAAATTACCAATAAAATAAGACTCTTGGGGGGGCCTGGGTGGCTCAGAGGGTTAAGCCTCTGCCTTCCGTTCATGTCATAATCTCAGGGTCCTAGGATCCAGTCCCACATTAGGCTCTCTGCTCAGTGGGGAGCCTGCTTCCCCCTCCTTCTCTGCCTGCCTCTCTGCCTATTTGTGATCTCTCAAATAAATAAATAAATCTTTTAAAAAAGACGATTTTTTTCTCTGTATAATGCATTTATTTATTTATTTCACTTTTTTCTTCAGTTTTATTGAGATGTAAACATAGTGATTTGACATAATATATATTGAAAAGCTTTGATTTTTAATAGGAAGAGAAAATCCAGCCTTTAAATTTAAAATTCAGAATTCAGCTCTTTAAATTGAGAAACTAACTTTTATTTCTAGATGTCGCTTCTACTCATACAGAAGAGCCCATGACTGGAAGACCAGGTAAGGCCAAACATCTTCGCCTTTTTTTTTGCCTCTTAGTCTTTGAGAGATTTTTTTTCCCCCTTGGGAGGCTTTCCAGGACAGACTCAGGCATCTGCCTATGTTTCCATGCGTCTCACTTAGGTGCCATGTTTTTTGCTCAGCTTCTGGGGGGGTAGAGGGATACACTTCTGACATATGAAGGTGTGGCCGGTTAGGGCACTGCTCTTGGGGACTTCTGAGTGAGTGGAGGCCTCCCCTTCAACCAGATGCTCCTCGTGGTGTGCATCTGTGTTCCATTTCTAGCGGTAGGGTTTCAGGCATAGCAGAGCTAAAGACTTAGTGGAACCCTCCATTTACCAGAGCTACCTGAGGCTCTCTAGCTGAATGCTAGACATACTGCATGTGATCCTTACTGAAGGGAAAATAACCAACCATTTCTTTACTTAATTGCAGATGAACCGAGCACCTCTGTGTGAAGCAACAGTCCATCTCAGTACTTTTTTGTAAGTTTTTTCTCTTTTGCTCTGATTTCTTAACAGGGGTTTGATACCATGTTCACTGCTGGTTTTCACATACTGGGAAAGGAGTCCAAAGTGCCTCAGAAAAGCTCACATGGAACTCAAAGGCAACCTCTTTCCTCTCTGATGTTTATCTTGCAAGTCTGGATATTCAGCAACTAAATAGGGATAGGTTAAAGTCCTCTCCCTTGAGTTTTCCAAGGTGTCCATCTAGGACGTAGATTCCAGTTCAATACATGGGTTCTTTTTTAAGGGAGAGCACAAGAGAAGGCATCAGATTTTCCAATGCACCGAACATACAATTCAGTTAACAACTGTAAAGCCTTGGAGCTCTGAATCAGGAGGTCGCAGTTTTATACTTGGCCTCGCTTTTGACTTTTTTGGAAGCCTCTAATATGGCTTCTTCATGAAGTAAAATGGCTACCTGGGCACTGTGTAAATATCTCCCTTGGGGCACAAGGAGAGGGAGGGAGAATAAGGGGTTACGTCTGAAAGAAATTAAGTCACATGATCAAAGTCACGGTGGGCAGTGGGAAGGACAAGTCTGATCTTTCGAACACTGGTTTCTCTTGGTAACTCCTTTTTTTTTTTTTTTTAAATTTAGAGAATGAAGCAGATTTTCCATTATTTGTGAACATCAGTCTTCTAACCACTACTTTCTAAGAAGATTCTGAGCTTCTGAACAAGGCTTCCATTTCATTACAGGAAACTGACTAATTGTAAAGGACTGGTAAGACTTAAGATGTACCAGCCGAGGATAAACAGAGTGGTGGGAGTTATACCCACACAGAGGAGGGCTGTCTCTTAATCATGTCCTATCTCCTAGGGGCTCAATAAATGTTTTTTGGAATCAAATTTTGAGAGGGGTTTTTATTTTAATGAACAAATTGCTTCGTTGCTTTGTATTAGTACCAATAATCATTTTTTTCCTCTCTAGTAGACATTTTATAGTCAGGCTCCAACTCTAGATAGCTCCAGGAAAACATGAAATCAACTATGGAAAGTATATTAGTTTTCCTATTCCTGCTATAATGAATTACTGCAAACTTAGTAGCTTAAAACAACGCAGACCTGTTACTCTACAGTTTTGTAGCTCAGAAGTCTGAAGGCATCTCACTGGGTAAAAAATGTGTTGGGATGGGGAAGCATCAGTGGGGTTGAGTTCTTTCCTGGAAGAATATTTTCTTGCCTGCTTTGTTTGGCACTCTTTGTTTTGTTTTGTTTTGTTTTTAATTTATTTATTTGATAGAGAGAAACACAGCCAGAGAGGGAACACAAGCAGGGGGAGTGAGAGAGGGAGAAGCAGGCCTCCCGCTGAGCAGGGAGCCTGATGTTGGTCTCGATCCCAGGTCTCCGGGATCATGACCCGAGCCGAAGGCAGTCGCCCAACCAACTGAGCCACCCAGGCGCCCCATGTTTGGCACTCTTTGATCTTGAAAGTCAGCAATGGCTGTTTGATTCTCACTGTATCACAGAGACTGACACTGACTACCCCCTGCCTCTTCCACATATAAGGACCCTAAGAACACTTTGGGCTCCACCTGGATAACCCAGGATAATCTCTATTTCAAGGTAAATTGATCAGCAACCTTAATCCCTTTTGCCATGTCATTTAACGTGATTTAGCTGATTCTGGGAATTAGGTGAGCATCTTTGCGAAGCCATTCTTCATACCACAGACAGGATAGGACATCTTACTCCAGAACTGGTTCAGTGCAGGGTGGAGACAATTATCCATGCTTTTTTTTTTTTCTTTAACACTAGATTTTTACAAAAGGACATATAAGTTTTGTAAAATCAGTCTCCATTGCATGTATCCATGTTGGGTGTAGAGATTACTAAAAACAGTAAATTAAAAAATCAGAAAACATAGAAATACATTTGTAAAGTTAGTTGATAAGTTCAATAGAAGATAAAACCAAGTAACTCCATTTTTAAAAAAAGGTAAAGAGATGGTTAGGTGAGAAAAGCAATAAGAAAATCCAATTAACACAAATCGGAAAGAAAAACAGTAGGAAAGAAATCCATGAGATGCTGAATTTCCCAGAAATCAAGGTGATTATCCATATTGAAACAGACCAGTGATTATCCAAGGCCCCCATTTAGCATTTGCAGGGTCCAGTGCAGGAGGAATGGAGGCCTACTTACTATTTGTCTAAATATGCACAAGCTATAAACTGAGGTAGACGCTAGGCTCAGGTCACATCCACCCAAGTCTAGGGCCTTTTCCTTGGAGATTGCCCTTTTGATCAAGCCTAGAGACTAACCAGGCCTTGTGTTCCCTGGCACTACCCTTGCCTATGCAAAGAGAGGAAGGGGCAAGCTGCAGGAATAGCAAGAGGGAAGCTGGTCTGGGCTCGGCTGAGTTGGTCGAGTTTCTGTGGGAACCTGCTAGGCATGTTTTCCTCCCTCAGGCCCCTGTTCTGACAAGATTTCCAGAAAGTTTCAAACGGGAGCATGGGAGGGGCAGATAACACTGTTGCCTGTTAGGGGAGGTGGAGGGTGAAGAGGAGGGGGAGAACCGGTCTGCCAGCGCTGTCGCTAGTGCCCTGAGGCAGAAACTGAATGGTTTCTCTTGACACATGCTCATTCCTGCATTCTCAGGTTCGGAGGACCCCAATTCGGCCTTTGCCCCCTCCCATAATTCTTGTTTTTTAAAAAATTTATGTGCTGAGCTTTTAAAATATTGTCTAATGCTTAAAAAGAAAGAACAGTGCCTTTGGCTTTGGTGTTTGTGTGGGGTCTTTTCTAAATTGCCGGGCCAGGACAGGGACCCATCTTGGGATACAGTACCCAGTACAATAAATGGAAAAATAATCCAAATCAACATATATCTAATTAAATTTGGGGGAGAAAAAGATGATCCTGAAGATTTCAGTGAGAAAAATAGTCATCTGCAATGACCTGAAATTCAGCAAGATAATCAAGAGTGCTGCAAGTCAGAAAACAGTAAACGGAGTCAAAATGATTCTGTATAAAAATAATTTTCATGCTAGAGTCTTATAACCAATCAGAGTATCAGTGGAGCATGAGGGCAGACTAAAGTAATTCTCAGACAGGAAAGATCTTGAAATATTTTGCCTCACGTGCTCATTTTCAAGAAGAGAAGGCTCGGTATGCTTCAGGTGAAGAAAAAAACAAGAGGAAGGCATTCATTCCGGATAGCCATCATCTTACTTGATGTGGTTAGAAGTGGTGGCTAAGCAGGAATCTTGAATATCTTTGGTGCACAAAGGTGGTTTTGTTAAATAAAGCTCAGGGACAGGACCTGAGGGCAGAAAAGGAGTTGCCTGGGGATTGTGAGAAACATCTGATTCCATACTAAGGAGCTGGGGAAGGCAAAGATAAGGGAAGTTTCCAAAAGGGCTTTCATATGTTAAAGAAGACACAGGATCCTCGAGGACAAAAGTCAAAGTGAAGGTTATTCTTCCCTCTCTGCAAGGCCTTTGCTTTAAGACCTTTGGGAGTTTTTTGGAGGAATATTCTCTGCCTGCCTCAAATACTTGTCCGTGGACGGTGGTTATAAGGACATTTAATTTTATCTATATTCTCTTCTTCCTTTGTTCCCACATCACTACTTAAAAGGGAGAAAAAATCTCCAAGACAAAACCAAATTACCTGGCAGGTTTGAGGGCAAGGAAAACTGCATTGAGAGGGACTTTGCTGATCTAGTTGGAGGTTGCCAGGAGGCTTAGATGTTTAAAAAAAAAACAAAAAAAACAACACAAGTGAGGAAAAGGTAGTTATTAACTCTTTGGAAAACAAAGTTTTGTGATGAAAGAAATACAAGTCTAATTAACAGGTGATGTTAGATGCAGAGCTGATGTTGGGGACTATAGGATTTCGTTCTAAAAAAACAAAAAAACAAAAACAGTGGGCGCGTGGGTGGCTCAGCCCTTCGGCTCCGGTCACGATCCTGGAGTCTCGTAACAGAGCCCCGCATCAGGCTCCCTGCTAAGGCGGGAAGCCTTCTCCCTCTCTCACTCCCCCTGCTTGTGTTCCCTCTAGCTGTGTTTCTCTCCGTCAAATAAATAAATGAAAACGTAAAAAAAAATTCTTATATAAGGGAAATTTGCTGAGAATAGGAATATTCTCACACACACACAAAAGATAAATATGTGAGGTGGTGTTAATTAACTAGTTGAGAATCTTTACAATGGATACATATATGAAATCGGCATAAGGTACACTCAAAATTATTTTATAACTTTGTATGCCAATTATACCTCAGTAAAGCTGAAAAAAAAGAAAAATCTACAAAAATTCCCATAAAGTTAAAACAAACATAATAACAAAAATAATATGGTAGGAAACATTTGTGAAATGAATTGCAAATAAAAGATTAATAGCCTTAGTATATATGAAATTCTTATATAAAACAATAAAACCTATTTAAAACCCTATGGTGTTAGCAAGTAATTAATGCTAATGAAATATTAATGGCCAATTAAATAAATAAAAGATTATCAACCTCACAAACAATAATAAAAATGTACATTTAAGCAAATCATTTTCTGCATAATGATCATATTGGTCAAGATTTATACAAATAGGTAATAATACTCAGTGTTGAGGATATGGTGGAACAGTCACTTGGGATTATTAAGGGAAAGAAAATTTTGTTCATTCTTTCTGGAAAAGAACATGTTTCAAAATGTAAAAGGTAAAAACTTTCAAAAGATACAGGCAAGGAAAATCTATTCCATATATATATAGCAGCATATTTTAAAAAGGGGATTATGAGTGCCTGGGTGGCTCAGTGGGTTAAAGCCTTCAGCTCAGGTCATGATCTCAGGGTCCTGGGATCAAGGCCCGCATTGGGCTCTCTGCTCAGCAGGGAGCCTGCTTCCTCCTCTCTCTCTGCCTGCCTCTCTGCCTACTTGTGATCTCTCTCTCTGTCAAATAAATAAATGAAATCTTAAAAAAAAATAAAATAAAAAGGGGATTATTATAAGCAGCCCCCAACAAAAGTTGAAAAAGATGAGCATAGGAAATGTTTTTCTTTAAATCACCAGCACATGCTATTACTGAGATACACCAGGATTAACAGGCACAAAAAAAATTGAAAGGGAATTTTACATAGAGAACATGTATTAGGTACAACAAAACAAAATGAAAATGGGCCTAAAAGTAGAATTCTAGCTAAATATATTATAAGGTTTTTTCTCAGGCCTCTTAAACTCACATGTCTAAGACTAAAAAATTTGTCCCTCTGATCTCTTTCCCTTTTCTCCTGAATTCTCTGCTGATTAGCAGATCATACCTAAGCTTGGAGAACTGGGACCCAAGCCTGACTTTCCCTTCACACTCTCTTGTTTTAATCAGTTACCAAGTCCTGATGCTGCATTTGGTCTCTGAAGAGATTGTTTTACAATCCATGGTCTGATTTTAATTAAGCAGCTATAGAACAATGTAAGTATGGTTCTTTTACGATTTTTTGATGATGCAGTGATTTTCTTCTATTTGTGATTAATGTTTCCAGTCAGGCTGTCTGTCCAGTGGATGGGGTTATTTTCAGCAAAACTTTTCAGCTCCTTCCGTCACTGCAGAAGATTTTTTTTTTTTTAAGATTTTATTTATTTGACAGAGAGAAACACAGCCAGAGAGGGAACACAAGCAGGGGGAGTGAAAGAGGGAGAAGCAGGCCTCCTGCCGAGCAGGGAGCCCGAGGTGGGGCTCGATCCCGGGTCTCCGGGATCATGACCTGAGCCGAAGGCAGTCGCCCAACTAACTAGAGGTTAGCCCTCCTAACACAGGAGCCCCAATATTTTTTTTTTTTAAGATTTTATTTTTTTATTTGACAGAGAGATGACAAGTAGGCAGAGAGGCAGGCAGAGAGAGAGGAGGAAGCAGGCTCCCTGCTGAGCAGAGAGCCGGATGTGGGCATGGATCCCAGGGGCCTGAGATCATGACCTGAGCTGAAGGCAGAGGCTTTAACCCACTGAGCCACCCAGGCACCCAGAAGATATTTTTTGAATTTTAAAAAACAACTGTTACAGGATTGATGTCTGCCATGGTAACATCTCATTTGCCAATTTGAGAATTAGGGATTGATACATAATTTTGCATATTTTCTGAGACCATTTATATCCAAGATTCCAGCTGTGAACTAAAATGTGTGTCAATTTCCAAAGAAGAGACAGTGAAGACAAAGCTTATGAAGCTGTAACACCTTTATGACCACAGACTTAGATCATTAGAAAGAAAGAAAGGAAGGAAGAAAGAAAAGAAGAAAAGGAGGGAGGAAGGGAGGAAGAAAGGAAAGGGAAGGGAAAGGAACAGAAGGGGAGGAGAAGGGAGGAGAGGGAAGGAAAAAACAAACAATAATAAGTAACAACAAATTCCACTGCTCAGAACTATGCCCCACATCTGGGGCAAGGGTGACTGTGTGTTGAAATCCCAAAGAGTAACTGCAGGAATTTACAGGCTATTTTGATAACTCAAACATGCGTTCACACAGTGCATTCTTTTTTTTTTTTTTTTATTTGACAGAGAGAAACACAGCCAGAGAGGGGACACAAGCAGGGGGAGTGAGAGAGGGAGAAGCAGGCTTCCCGCCAAGCAGGGAGCCCGATGTGGGACTCGAACCCCGGTCTCCGGGATCATGACCTGAGCTGAAGGCAGTCGCTTAACCAAATGAGCCACCTAGGTGCCCCATACACTGTGCATTCTTAACACCATCCACATTAAAAACAAACAAACAGGGGTGCCTGGGTGGCTCAGTTGGTTGGGCGACTGCTTTCAGCTCAGGTCATGATCCTGGAGACCCAGGATGGAGCCCCACATTGGGCTTCCTGCTTGGCGGGAGGCCTGCTTCTCCCTCTCTCAGTCCCTCTGCTTGTGTTCCCTCTCTAGCTCTCTAGCTGTGTTTCTCTTTGTCAAATAAATAAAATCTTTAAAACAAACAAACAAACAAACAAACAAACCAAAAAACCCCTCATATATTGGGTGCTTGGAACCAATAAAAAAGATTTAAATGGCACCAATGGCCCCATCCTCCAGTCTTCCATCTCCTCAAAGCCAGATTTGAGGGTCACCCATGGGGTGGACCCAATTTAAAGATGACATAGTATAAAATGGCTCCATAAGGACTATGTCTGAAGATTTTGGATCCATATATTTTTAATTTCTGGGAGAGCCACAGTCTAAATGAAAAAAAAAATTTAACACCAACTGTGTTATAATCTGTGAACAGAGCTCTTCACACTTCCCTCTGCTTCTGTTCATGGAAACCAAGCCAGTTTTTCTCTAAAGCCACTTTCTCTATGGTATAATTACTATTGGCTCTAGGAACCATATTTAATAAATCCAACCTTCGTTTTGGGGGGTCTGGGTCATACAACATGTACACAGTTAGTTAATTTTAAAAAAGCAACTTTTACCCATTATTTGGATCCAAGTACTTTCAATGAATACTAAGGTACTGTAGAAGAAAATTCCAGTTGTATGGTCTAGCATCCATTTTACTTTTTGTTACCCTAACCACATTCTGATAACTATAAATAGCTTTAGATGATCTTCCATAGCTGAAGATACAGTCACAAATTTGTCAGGCAAAGAAAATGCAAAAAAAAAAAAAAAAAAAAAAAAAAAAAAAAAAAAAAAAAAAAAAAAAAAAGATAGACTATCAGTCTGTATTTGCATATTAACAAACAAGAGATTATCTCACCCTTATTTCCTACACCGAAAATTGTTTTCTATAGTATGGTCAAAACACACACACACTCATACACAAGTAACTTGACTAGATGCAAGGAACAGAGTTGATTATCCAGGGAGATAGGAACTACCTGTACAATATTAGAGGTGGTTGTTTTTTAAATGGAGACAAACTCATGATCTACATATGAAGCAGGAAATTTTAGTAATTCGACAATGAAGTCAGAGAATTGAATGTCCTTGGATGTACAACTAAAATAGGAAAATGTGCATACTAAGGGTTTAAATTTTTTAAAAAATCCGGAGACTTTGATTGTATCTAGTGTGTAATTAATACATATTGGCTAAAAAAAAAAAAGGTAAAGCCATTTCAGACTTTTAACATTCTTCACAAAGATGTTGCATACATTTTTTGTGTGCCTGATTTATTCTTAGATACTTGATGTTTGTTGAGGTTATGAAATTTCATTTTTTTAAAAGAATATTTTATTTTAACTTTCTAGTTGGAATGAAGAAATGGAATGGATTTTTGCACATTTCTTATGTGTCCAGAAACTTTGCAAATGGATCATATTTTAACAATGTATTAAGGAATTCTTTTGGACTTTCTGTGTAATCTTAGTTATCATCTATGAATAAGGTCAGTTTTCTTTGTTTTGTACTTTACAATTTTACATCTTTTATGACATTTTCTTGCCTTACTGTGATTGTTGGAAACCTCCAAAGAACAGATGTAGTGAGATCCTTTTAGCTCATTTGGTCCCAAACTCTGGAGGAATGAATTCAGTGTATCCATAGAATGATATTTACTCCAGGTTTTTGTACATAACTTTTATCAGGAAAAAGAATACTGCATTCTATTCCCAGTTTGCTAAGAACATTTATTATGAATAAATGTAGATTAATATTAAACGTTTTTTTCCTGGTTTTTCTCCTTTAATCTATTAATGCACTGATTACATTAATTGGTTTTCTAATGCTTCATTATTGGGATCTCATTGACATGGAAATTTGGCTTCTAATGAGTTGAGCTATTCTTTCCAGACAAGGACCTCTTTGCTACCTCCTTATAAAAAAGACCCGTTTGTTAATGTCAGGAAGTAATGGTTACTCTCTCTTTGTAACCCTCCTTGTCCTTGGTTGCTTTAGCTTCTGGGTTTCCCTACTCTGACTGCTTTTTGTCTTTGGTTTCTTCACCAGCTGGTCTTCCTCAGGGCCTTGGAGCTCATCACCTCTTACGGGATCAAGTATGTGCTGATGACTCCCAAGTCTCTGTTTATAATCTAAATTTCTTTTCTTTTTTTTTTTCTCTATTTTATTTATTTATTTATTTATTTATTTATTTAAGAGAGAGATGAAAAGTGAGTGAGAGAGAGCATGAGAGGGAAGAAGGTCAGAGGGAGAAGCAGACTCCTCGCGGAGCTGGGAGCCCAGTGTGGGACTCAATCTGGCATTCTAGGATCATGACCTGAGCTGAAGGCAGTGGCTTAACCAACAGAGCCACCCAGGTGCCCCTTAAATTTCTTTTCTGAGCTGCAGCTACAAATACCCAAATGCCTACCCCATCTTTCTACTTGGATGACTTAGTTACTCCAAAAATGTGCAAAACAGAACTCATCATCCTCCAACTTTTCTTCTGTCTTCCCACTTTGCTTCTAAACCTACTCCCCCTCCAGGGATTCCCTCAGATCCCAACACTCCATGCATCCAAGTATAAAGGAAGAAACCTTATTGTGCTGGCCTCTCTTCCTTTTCATATTCCCAAATCCATTACAGAGACTAATTTGACCTCCTAAATGCTTCTAATCGCCATGCATTTCTCTCCATTTCTGGACATTGATCTGGTCAAAGCTATCATTCTCCTCTTGAAAATACCACTACCAAAACAAAACAAAACAAAACAAAAAAAGAAAATACCACTACCAAATTATTTTCCTTCAGCCTTGCTCAATCCAGTAAATTCCTTCCTTCCTTCCTTCCCTCCCTTCCTTTTTTCTTTCTCTTTCTTCGTATAATTTAAAAAATATCTGTCCTAAATTAAGAATTTTGTCATACAAAACAATTTACCAGTAGTTCATTATATATCATTGTTCTTAATATACACACCTAAAAATTAATAAAAAAAATTTTTTTTAAGATTTTTTATTTATTTGACAGAGAGAAACACAGCCAGAGAGAGAACACAAGCGGAGGGAGTAAGAGAGGGAGAAGCAGACTTCCCGTCGAGCAGGGAGCCCGATGTGGGACTCGATCCCAGGTCTCCGGGATCATGACCTGAGCCGAAGGCAGTTGTCTAACCAACTGAGCCACCCAGGCGCCCTAAAAAATTTTTTTAAAAAAAGATTTTATTTATTTGACAGAGAGAAACACAGCTAGAGAGGGAACACAAGCAGGGGGAGTGAGAGAGAGAGAAGCAGGCTTCCCGCCGAGCAGGGAGCCCAATGCGGGGCTCGATCCTCGGTCTCCAGGATCATGACCTGAGCTGAAGGCAGTCGCTTAACCAAGTGAGCCACCCAGGTGCCCCTAAAAATGAATAAAATTTAATTCAGGAGTGTGAGAGTAATGTTGAAAAGGGCCAAGCATTTTTTAAATGATTTCATTCATTCTTTTTGATATTATCTGACAACATCTGAATACTTAATGCCAACAAGTCATAAAGTTTGTAACTTTGACTTCATTTCTGATACATTGATGGCTTTTGTCAAAATCATTGTTTCTAGAATGCAGAACAGACTCTTTTGCTTACTATTTTCTTATTTAATCCGAAATGATTTTTTACCTGTTTTCTGTCTAGTAAGGTTAAATGGACAGCATTATGTCTCTGTCCAAAACAAATAGAACGAGTATACAAATAAAGGGCACAACTAGGGACTATGTTTAATTGTGGACATGACACTCAGAGATACCTGAAGAATTACAGTAAATCATCAATGAGAAGACTTTAATTTCAGAAAATTAATTTGAATTTTGCTGTCTTTTTGTATATTGTTTGATCAATCCAAAATATAACTTAGAAATTCCCTCATGAAATTCTAATTATCTACACAATCCAAAGTAAATGTCCCTTTTTTCTCTTTCTGCAGTAATAATGTGTGTACTTAGCTTTTTTGTGTTCACATTACATTTTATTCTTCTCATTGTTTCTTTTTGTTTTCACTATTTTATGGCTTTCTTGATGCCTTTTTTTTTTTTGTAGCAACCTACATTGCCATTTGGAAATAGGTCTGACCCATAGCAGGCACTCAAGATATAGTCACTTAATTATAACTGAATTTTATTTATTTATGTATTTATTTTTTCCTTTTCTTAAAGATTTTATTTATTTATTTGAGAGAGAAACACAGCTAGAGAGGGAACACAAGTAGGGGGAGTGAGAGAGGGAGAAGCAGGCTTGGATCATGACCTGAGCTGAAAGCAGTCGCTTAACCAACTGAACCATCGAGGCGCCCCTATAACTGAATTTTAGACTAGATTATTTAGATTTAGGTTACTGTTAGATTATTTCAGAGCTTTCTATGAAAAACAACTAAAATATTTGGATCATAATGGTATAGTATTTCAGGTGAGATGGTTTTTTCACAAATCAATGAAAAAGAATCTGACCCGGATTTGCATGCGAATGAATTTGACTTTAACCTTGTAATCGTAACCTCAAGTGGAAAATTTGAATCTTTACCAAGCATAAATAGGAACACAAACTGTTTGGTTTGGAAATTAGTAGCTCTTCCAGATAAATAAAAACATCATGGAAGTGTGTGAGACAATACAGTTTAGTAGATCTTACTGGATTAAGGTCGGCATTACAATAAAAGCAGAAAGATGTCCTTAAATATGTATATGTATGAGACTGTATCCAACAGCAGGAAGTCCTGCTTAAGACTGGAATTGCAATAAAGGCAGTGAAGATAACTACCAGAAATGGATGCTATTCTGAAAGAGTTTGATTATAAATTTATTAATGAGACACAGTACTAGAAATTTGGATTTTTTTTCTCCATGGAAATGTTACATGGATTGGATATAATCTTTCTTATGCTGTCGACAGCAGAATTCACAATTGGAATGTTGGGGAATGTGTTTATTGGACTAGTAAACTGCTCTGAATGGGTCAAGAATGGAGAGATCTCTTTAGCTGATTTCATCCTCACCTCTTCGGCGATCTCCAGAATCACTCTGCTGTTGGTGTCATTGTTTGAATCATTTATCATGGCACTAAATCCATCTTTCTATGTCACTTATAAACTAGCGAAAACTGTCACTTTGCTTTGGAGAATAGCTAATCATTTGGCTATCTGGTTTACTACCTGCCTAAGCATTCTCTACCTCCTTAAGATAGCTCAGTTCTCCCATTCTCTTTTCCTCTGGCTGAGGTGGAGAGTGAACGGAGTGGTTCTTGCAATTCTTGTATTTTCTTTGTTCTTTCTACTGTTTGACTTTCTGTTGATAGAAACATTTAATAATTTCTTCTTGAATATCCAGACAATGGATGAAAGTAACTTGACTTTATATATAAATGAAAGTAAAACTTTCTATTTAAAAACCCTGATTCTTCTTAGTTTTTCCTATATCATTCCTATTGTTCTGTCACTGACCTCATTGCTTTTTTTATTTCTGTCCTTGGTAAAACACATCAGGAATTTGCCGCTCAACTCCATGGGCTCCAAAGACTTCAGCACACAAGCCCATAAAAAGGCCATTAAAATGGTGGTGTCTTTACTCTTCCTTTTCACAGTTCATTTTTTTTCCATACAATTGTCAATTTGGATTTTTTTTTTATTTTTGAACAAGAACACAAAGTTTATCATGTTGTCTGTATATGTCTTTCCATCAGGCCATTCATTAATTTTGATTCTGGGAAACAGCAGGCTAAGACAGACAGCCTTGAAGGTACTGTGGCATCTTAAAAGCTCCTTAAAAAGAGAAAAACCAGTTTCATCTTTACAGGTAGACCTTCCAGAGCCTTTCCAATGATGAAGACTGAGGTATCTGAGGATCAATTTCTCTTCTACTGGCGTTTTTTCCCTATTGGGTTCCTTTAAATATTTTTGAGCATTATGGAAATTTTCCTTAGAAAGGTTGCTTTTAGGGGGCGCCTGGGTGGCTCAGTTGGTTAAGCCACTGCCTTCGGCTCAGGTCATGATCCTGGAGACCCGGGATCGAGTCCCACATCGGGCTGCCTGCTCGGCGGGAAGCCTGCTTCTCCCTCTCTCACTCCCCCTGCTTGTGTTCCCTCTCTGGCTGTGTTTCTCTCTGTCAAATAAATAAAATCTTTAAAAAAAAAAAA